>JANHGL010099777.1:0-14308 GCA_024611195.1 Ceyx melanurus | reverse complement strand
ACCCTGGTCCTTCCTCCTTCCTTTCCACACGCGAGAGCGTGGTGTCCCTTCTGCCTTTAACACCAAGAGATCCCGTGCATGTGTGAGACTGCATCAGGAACATCTCAGCTCTGTTGTACTCTGCAGCCACCGGTGGCAGCATCAGGAAGCGGCCCACCTGGCCTGGCCCACTCTGTACGCTGCCTGTGAAAAACCACTGTGACCCCCCTGCAACACTCCTTCCCTTAACCACAGTCAGGGAAAGGAAAAAGAAAGGTTTTTAAAAACTTGTTACCTTGACACTGATCTCATCTACTGCAGCAGTGGGTGGAAACAATGTGTTTTTTTTCTTGTCATAGGTACAAGCACAGTGAGTTGGGACAATTAGCCACTCCCTAACTGCACCTGAAAGTCCTATTGCTTAGGAAATATGACCAAAACTTCTGCCACCTGTATCATAACCCACTCTGAAAGGTGCCGAGAGTTATGGTCACAATGAAAAAGTACTGACCAAAGTCAATTGATTTGCAATCCTATAAAACCTAAGTGAGGCTATTTGAGCTCACTGGTATCACAGTCCACTGAGCACCCTGGGTTGGGATGCATCTCAGATTAGGGTTTTTTTGATGTTCAAGACAGTTTTCATGAGATAGCTCATGTTATGTGCTGGTAGATGCCGACAAAAAAGAAATGGTCAAAAATCGTCCACTGATAAATATCACCAAAGGAAAAAGTAATTCTCTATAATTGCATTTAAGAAGATACCAAAGATAATTTGGTACCAAAAATTTACACTAATCTGAAGAGAAACATCTTAATCACAGGTTGACCTCTATATCTGCATATGTGTATGTATGCAATTAGATTTAGAAAACTTTGTTGAAATTGTGAATGTCACTGTGTGAGGGATTGTTGATTATCGACTGTCAATAACATTTGAAGTATTGCTTAAAACCCCCCCCAACATTAAATCTCATATTCTAATTTACTGTAACAGTGTTAGTAACTCTTAAATGATGGCTGGCTCAAAGCTACATGGGACAAGAATAACATGTTGAATAAATACTAGTGAAATCCCTGTAGCTAGTTACTTTAGACATAAACCATTGACTACATCTGGGTCTAAGTATGGGTCCAACTTCACCTAGACTCATCTATGATAAGTTTAGAAAGCAAGAGGACTCACTCTAAACCTCATGACTCCACAGAAGGATCTCTCTTCTCCTTCTCATTCTCAATCTGAGTAAATCATTCTATCCTGATTCAGACTTGATTTTCTTTTGTACATTACTTCCATGTAGTAGAGTGAACCTTGCCATCAAACTCTGTTAAGTCACAGTTTTACAAATCCATATTAAAAATAACTTCTACTAATATATCTGATTATGACTCTTCAAGAAATCTAAATCTCTCCTCAATGACAAATAGGTGCAGTCAGCAGGATGGTAAATAGTATCAATGGCTACTTACCAAAACATTAAATTATTTCCAAATTTGTGGGAAAATGGGATCATGACTGAAAAGCTGTGAAAGAGCAACTGAATGTGGCTAAGTACCATATGAATGATGGAAAAGAAAAATATTTTTATTTGTAAGATGTTAGGCAGCTGTCTAGAAGTCAAGAAAACCCAAAACAGAGAAACAAGATCTGAGAGAGGAAATAGCAGGCAGAAAGACAGCCGTGTTATTACTGATCCTGCAAATTGAGCAGCAGCAGAAGCAGCTGCAGGTAGAAAAGGAGAAAACAAAAAAGTTGGAAGAAAAGATCAAAATGATGCTTGTATGGGAGCCTCATCCTCCTGATATTGTACAGATTAGGAAATTCACTATATCCCCTTGAAGACTGGGATAGAAACATGTGAAGTGACCCAGCGATAAGAAGCCAGGTGAAAATAATTCCTTATCTCCATCAAATCCCTCTGAATAGGAGGCTAGGCCCTTCATTAAAGAAGATTACATTCTGATTCCAATGAATTCTCACAAACAACCAAATAATTTCCTAATAGATACAGGAGCACAGATTTAAATATGTCCTGGTTTGAGTGAGAACAGAACAAATTTTGTTCAGTGATTTTAATTTTCAGTTCAGTTCTTCTAAATCACTGCACTTTCTGAAGTTAGTAGCTTGTTTCCACAGAAACTGTCTGCTTCTATCAGTGGTAACACCCCATGTTTAGAGTTATTACCAAGGTTTGGAATGCTGACTCAAGACCACTGCTGGATCTTGTTTACTACACGGGGGGGTGCAGAAAATGAAATGACACACCTGTAGAGAGAAGTGGATAAGACAGGTGACCCCAAACTGACCAACAAGGTATTCCATTCCATATACATCATATTCAGTATATAAAGCTGAGGGATCTGGAGGTTTTCTCAGCATTGATTGTGTTGTTTTGTTTGTGCATTGTTTTTGGCTTTCTTCTCTCAGGGGGCTCTCTCCCTCAGAGCACCAAGGAGGACTCTGTCCGTTCTGCCTTTGATCCTGATTGGTGTGTTCCTGAATCTGGTACATTAATCCAGCTCATGAACACATCTCCTGTCTGCTGCGGGGTCCAGCCTGGGACTGTCCCATTGCCCTCCCAATGCCAAATCCACAGCACCAGTGATGGTGACATAATTACCATCAAGGGCATTCGGTTCTGGTTTTGGACATACTTGTATATATTCCATTTATTACTATTATTTTCATTTTCATTAAATTTGTTCTGGTTTCCTTTTCTAATGGCTAAATCTCTATACCTTATTTCTTTTCTCTATCCCTCTGCTGCAGCGTGCACTGGGAGATGGGAGGGGAGTTAAAAGAGAGCGTCTGTTACCGGTCTGGGGTAGCCCTGACCAAAAACCATGACAGATTTATTGGTGCCCAATGTGGTGCTCGATCAGAGCTTTGATATATTGCCTGAATAGTTCAAATTCCAGTTCACTCACTTGAGAGAGTATACATTTTTTTCTGATCACCTTTAAGAATTGGAAATTAAAACAGACTGCTTAAAATGTGGCCATTGGTTTGTGTCTTTTTAGCATTCTTTTCTGAGTTCAATGCTGTGCTGCTCCCTTGTGTGCTACACACATTATCTTATGTTTGTTCTCACTTTTTATCTGAAATTTTTTGGTTTCTGGCATGGAGTGACAACCGCTGATTTCTTGGGGTGTTTATCTTTGATTTATGTTGTGCTGAAATGGGCAGAAGCTACATTTCTGTACTACGGGCGTTATATAACGGACATAATTACTAAGAATGCTTTTGGTTTTGTCTCAGGAAATTCTACTGCTCCCCCCCTGTTGCTTCTTGCACAAGACGAGGTATCCTTCCCGCTAGAAGCGGGGTACCTTCCCGCTAGAAGCAGGGCAGACTCTCAGCTTCTTGCAAGAGCGAGGTATCCTTCCCGCTAAAGAGGGGTATCCTTCCCACTAGAAGCAGGGTATCTTTCTCGCTAGAAGTGAGGTAACCTCTCTTGTAATAGACACAATTAGCTCGTTGACACCAATATGCTGGGTGGCAAAAATGGCCGTTTATTAGTGCGTGGCATCGCTTTTTATAGCCTGGGTTTACAACGTCACAAGTGTCTGCTAAATCTCAGACTGGCCGCTATTGGCTATCCGAAAGGGGGTTCTTATCTCTATCTTCCCATACAGCGCGATATCTTCCGACTGCCAGGTCCTAGCTGCCTACACCCCCCCCCGTGCTAATCTGACTGCATTGGATTTTAAAACTGTGTTAAACTGTGAGGATTGTGGCCATTATTATTACCAAAATATCATAATATTGCTATGATTTTTTACTAATGTTTTTACTGTGTGGCATCAGATTAGTTGTTTGTGCAGTAACACAGGTCAGGCAGCCAACAAAAAACCTAGAGTGAGTGCTGCATCCTGGCGAGTTTCTGTGATACGCTCCATGACATGCAGGAAACGCGCTGCCACTCTTAAGGTCCTGCAGGCCACCCCGTCAACGAGCCCTTATGCTGCGCCAGCTCCCACCATGGCTTCTCAGGCTCCACAGGTAACACCTAACAAACCCTGCTGCTGCTGCACCAGCTCCTAACATAAGTACCGCAGCTTCTTAGGTTCCACAGGCATCCCTCACAATCCCTGCTTCTACCTTAGTCAAAACAAGCACTACTACTGCTACTCCATCTCCCACAAGCAGCACGGAGACTGTTCCAACTCCAGCAGTACAACCAGCAGCTGCACCAACAGCTACTGTGGTAACTCCCACTCCTCCTATAACTTTACAAATAGCTCCTATGAAGAAAAGTTGGAAACAAAAGCAGCCAGGTCCATTAATAGAGCAGGGAGAGGGTCCTTCCCAAGATGAATCAGAGTATGAGTCAGAACCAGATGTAAAGCCTGATTCCTTTCCAACTGGAAATGCCTAACAAATCTCCCAGTGTGGTCAGATGATAATGGATGAGGCCCTTCTAAAGCAAACCCATCTGATGTAGAGTCATCAGATGCAGGGGTTACCACCAAACTCTTATCTATGAAGGAGCTAAGGAATCTGAGAAAGGATTGTAGCTGTTATGAAGGTGAGCCACTGACCACATGGCTGCTCCGATGTTGGGATACTGGGGCCAGGTCCATTGAGTTGGATGTCAAAGAGGCCAGACTGGGATCCCCAGCCAGAGATGGAGGTATTGATCAAGAGCTTGCAAGAAATAGCAAAACCACCAGCCTCTGGAGATGACTCGTCAGCTTTAAAATCCAGGTACCCCTATAAGGAGGACATTGAATGCCACCCAAGCAAATGGACCACCACAGAAAAAGATATCAAGTACCTGAGAGAATTAGCTGTGTGACAGGTTATCTGTGGTGATGGACAACATGTAAATCTTGATACAATCCTAAGCCATTGACCCATGTTGAGGATGTTTGTGCAGAGTGCCCTATCGGCATATGTCCACATGTTATCAACAATGGTCTGGGGTAGCATGTCACCAGCTGCCACTGAAGTAGCCAGGAGATCATGACTGTGGATGTTAAAATACTACTGCATGGAATTTTCCTTCCTGTGGGATCGCAAAGATTCCCACCATCTGTGACCTTGGTGGCAGCTGTTTGCAAAAGAGTAGAAAGATGTTTTGACTACAGGTGTTGTGGCACGCCAGCAAATCACCCCAGGGGCTGGCTGGCTTCTTGTCCAATTGCCTTGAAGTTAAAAAGGTATAAAAAGTAAATTAATAAATAAAGGCTTATTGACATCTTGGTGAAGAAAAACATCTCTTCTCACTCTCTCTCCTCCTCCAGCAACTGGCAGATAAATGACATATGACAATATGAAGAAAGCGTCACTAGTCCTCTACAGGTTTATATATCAGTGCTGGAGGAGATGTTGAAGGAAACCAAGAGATCAGTTGAAAATCTGATTGAATGAGGCATGGATACTCCAATTACAGGGTGGAACAAAGAGAAAAGAGAATTATTCCAGAAGAGAGGCTGCTCCGGTTCGCTATGAACAATCCTTTGGTCCAAAAACATGGGCCTCGGGTCTAAATGTGAGTAGGGGAAATGAAACTGTGGTGCCTGTAGTTAATACAAGTCCTGTAGCCAATACAAATCCTGTCTAGAATGTAAATCCTGTCACCTATACATATTCTGGTAACCAGGTGAACTATGTGAACCCAGTGGACTATGCCAACCCAGTTGCCAATTATGGATACTACCCTCGGAATTAGAGGGGTCCTGCCTCCAGCCAGGTGGAGGAGAGGGCATCACAGAGTTTATTGGACTGTATGGATTCAACGGCCTGGCACATTAGAACCACAAAAGTATAGAGCTCTAGTAGATATTGTTGCACAGTGTACCATATTGTCATGGAAGCATAAAGGGACTGAATCTGTTACCATTAGTGGAATAACAGGAGGATCTCAAGAACTGACTGAATTAGAGGCTGAAGTAAGCCTCGCTGGCAATCAATGGGAAAAGTGCCGCATACTGGTCCAGATGCTCCGTGCATCCTTTGCATAGACTTTCTGAATAACGGGTATTATAAGGACCCAAAAGGGTATTGATAGGTCTTTGGAATAGGAGCTGTAGAGGCTGAGGACAAGAAACAGTTGAATGTCCTGCCTAACCTTTCAGAGGAATCCACTGTTGTGGGTAAGATGAAAATTGAGGATCAAAAGGTGCCAAACATTATTGAAACAGTGCATCGACAACAATATCACACCAACAGAGATTCTGTAGCTCCCATCCAGAAGCTGATCCATCAGCTAGAGTGTCAAGGGGTGGTCAGCAAAACTCGCTCACCCTTTTAACAGTCCTATATGGCCAGTGAAAAAATCTAATGGGGAATGGAGATTAACTATGGATTACCATGGCCTGAATGAGGTCACACCAGCAATGAATGCGGCCATACCAGATATGCTGGAACTCCTGTATGAACTGGAGTCAACAGCTGCTAAGTAGTATGCTACCACTGACATTGCTAATGCATTTTTCTCTATTCCCATAGCACCAGAGTGTAGGTTTCAATTTGCTTTCACCTGAAGAGGTGTCCAATACACCTGGAATTGACTGCCCCAGTGGTGGAAACACTGCCCTACCATTTGTCATGGACTGATCTATTTAGCCCTGGAGAAAGGTGGAGCTGCAGAACGCCTGCAATGCATTGATGACATCATTGTGTGGGGTAACACAGAAGAAGAAGTTTCTCAGAAAGGTAAGAAGATAATTGAAATTCTTCAAGATGCTGGTTTATCATAAAAAGAAGCAAGGTCAAGGGACCTGCACGAGAGATACAGTTTTTGGGAATCAAATGGCAAGATGGGCATCACCAGATCCCGATGGAGGTGGTTAACAAAATAACAGCAATGTCCCCACCAACTAACAAAAAGGCAACACAATCCTTCTTAGGTGCTGTGAGTTTCTCGAGAATGCATATTCCTGGTTACAGTCAGATTGTAAAACCTCTCTGTGAAGTGACTCGAAAGAAAATCTTTACTGGAGTCCTGAACAAAAACAGGCCTTTGAACAGATCAAACGAGAGATTGTACTTACAGTAGCCCTTGGGCCAGTGAGAACAGGACAGGACATAAAAATATGCTTTATACCACAGCTGGGGATAAAGGTCCTATCTGGAGCCTCTGGCAAAAAACAGCAGGGGAAACTCTGAGGTTGACCCCTAGGATTTTGGAGCCAAGGATACAAAGGCTCTGAGGCCAACTATACTCCAACTGAAAAAATAAATATTGGCCGCATATGAAGGAGTTCGAACTACTTTGGAAGTGATTGGTACTGAAGTCTACCTCCTCCTAGCACCATGATTACCTGTCCTAAACTGGATGTTCAGGGGTAAATTCCCTTCCACACATCATGCCACTATTACTACTTGAAGTAAGTGGGCTGCATTAATCACACAGAGAGCTTGAATAGGGAATCTAAATCATCCAGGAATCTTAGGAGTGATCATGGATAGGCCAGAAAGTACTTTGGAATGCCACTAGAACAGGTGGTGACATGTGCTGAAGAAGCCCCACCATATAATGTTATCAGATACTGATAAGCAATATGCTCTGTTTACTGATGGATCTTGCCATCTTGTAGGAAACCACTGGAAGTGAAAAGGTGCTGTTTGGAGTCCCACACAACAAGTAGCAGAAGCAGCTGAGGGAGAAGGTGAATCAAATCAGTTTGCATAGGTAAAAGCCATTCAACTGGCCTTAGATATTGCTGAATGAGAAAAGTGGCCAGTGCTCTACACTGACTTGTGGATGGCAGCAAATGCCTTGTGGGGATGGTTAAAACAGTGGAAGCAGAATAACTGGCAACACAGAGGCAAGCTCATTTGGGCAGCCACCCCGTGGCACGACGCTGCGGCTCGGATGGAGAAACGAGTTGTAAAAGTTTGTCACGTGGATGCCCACATACCTAGACATAGAGCCACCGAGGAACATCAAAACAAACATCAAGTGTATCATTATTCTAAAGTGTTCCAAACGAACTTAGACTGGGAACATAAAAGTAAACTATTTCTAGCTCAGTGGGCTCATTATACCTCAGGACACCAGGGAAGAGATGCAACATACAGGTGGGCTCATGACCAAGGGGTGGATTTAACTCTGGACGCTATTGTGCAAGTTATCCACGACTGTGAAATGTGTGTGGAAATCAAACAAGCAAAATGTTTGAAACCTTTGTGTTATGGGGAATGATGGTCCAAATATAAATATGGAAAGACCTGTCAGATTGATTACATCACCCTTCCTCAAACCCACCAGAGTAGGCACTATGTGCTCACAATGGTGGAAGAAACCACCGGATGGCTGGAAACCCATCCTATGCCTCACGCCACTGCCCGGAACACCATCCTGGGCCTTGAGAAGCAGATCCTGTGCCGACATGGTAGTCCAGAAAGAATTGAGTTTGACAATGGGACTAATTTCATATATATATAATAAGATTGTTCTCTTATAGACATCTGGGCCAAAGAGCATGGTATTGAGTGGGTGTATCACATCCCCTATCATGCACCAGCCTCTGGAAAAAATTAATGATACAGTGGTCTGTTAAAAACTTTAAAAACTGTGATAAGCATTTAGCCCAAGCCACCTGCCTAGTTAACACCAGAGGATCAATCAATCAAGCTGGTCCTGCCCAGTCAGACTCATTACACACAATAGAAGGGGATAAAGTCCCTGTCCTGTATAAAATGAATCTATTGGTAAAAACTGTGTGGGTATTTCCTGCTTTGGGAAAAAGCAAACCCATTCGTGGGACTGCTTTTACTCAAGGACCTGGAAGTACTTGGTGGGTGATGATGAAAAATGGTGAAGTACAATGTGTACCTCAAGAAAATTTGACTCTGTGTGTGAATACTCTGTTCAAAGCTGGATATAAATTGCATAATATTAACAGTATTCAATAAATGTCTTTCAAGATAACATCATGGTGATGACAGGACCTAACCTCATCGAGTGGTGTACAGCAACCTCCTGAGATGAACCTGCAAACTGTGAACACAAACTGTGATGAATTCCATCTTTTCTACCCTGATAGGCTGTTACAGTGAATGGACATCTACAATCAAAAACTAAATTAATTTTTTTGTAGAAAGAAGTAATAACCTAGTGATAGGTATGACTTAAATCATATAGAATAAGGGGTGGAATGTTTGAGTGAGAGCCAAACAAGTTCTGTTCAGTCATTGTACTTTTCAGCTCAGATTTTCTAACTAACTGCACTTTCTGAAGTTAGCAGCATGTTTTGCAGTGTCTGCTTCTAGCAGTGATAACACCTTATGTTTAGACTTACTACCAAGGATACCAAGGCCAATGCTACTAGAACTTGTGTATCACACTGGGGGTGCAGAAAATGAAAGACTGCACCTGTAGGGAGGGGCAGACAGGCCAGGTGACCACAAACTGACCAATGAGGTATTTCATCCCATAAACATCATATGCATTATATAGAGCTCGGGGATCCAGAGGGTCTCTAAGCATGAAAGAAAAGGGTGCAAGCTAGCTGGTGGTCTAGACTCTCTGCTCAGGTTGTTGGCGTTCTTTCTTTCTTGAGGTGTTCTCCCCCTCAGAACACCAAGGAGGTCTCTGTCCATTCTGCCTTCAATCCTGGTTGGTGTGTTGCAGAACCCAGTGCCAGAATCCAGCTCCTGAACACAGCTTCTGTCTGCTGCAGGACCCAGTTTGGGACTCTCCCTGTGCCAACTCCACAGCATCAGTGATGGTGATGTAATAACCATAGGGGGGGTTGGGTTCAGTACTGGTTTCATACATATTTGTATATATTCAATTATTATTATTTTCATTTTCATTATAATTGCTCTAGTTTCCTTTTCTGATTGCTAAGTTTCTATCCCTTATTCCTTTTCTCTTCCCCACTGCTGCGGTGTGCACTGGGAGAGGGAGGGGAGTTAAAAGAGAGCGTCTGTTATCAGTCTGGGATTGTGCTGGCCCTAAACTGTGATACTGGATTTTATATTATTACTCATCCACTATACTCACTTATATAAAAGGAAAAAAAAAAAAAAAACAGAACAGAGACAACATCCAACATTAAAGCTAGGATAATGAGTAATGGTCAATCTACAATCCATTAGTACTGTGACAAAGACTTTATCTCAACCCTGTGAAACACTTTCCTATGAAGCTATGAATAACAATGGTTCAAGACACAGAACTAATGCATGGTGTATTTTCCATTCTTTCTAAAGGGATAACACCACTAAGTTTTGTCTACTTTAATGGTTGTTTTTTTTTGTCTTGCAGAAGATCCTCCAAGGTCAGAGTAAGATACATCATCCTACCTCAGGCAATGATCCAGAGAGGATATTTGAAATAGAAAATATTTTGAAAAGATTCTATAATTTTGCTGTTTCTTAGCTCAGTTTAAGTAATACACTATTTTGGAAGCCAGAAGTCTGTTTCATTGAAGTATAAAAGGGAAATTTCCTGCTGTCCATTTCATTGTAAGGCATGAATCAATCCAGAGAAGTAGAAACCCTACATCCCATTTGTTCATCTCATATAAGATCATCTGATGAGGTGTATAATCACTTTTCCAGACATGTGATCATGTTCCCCCATCTATGAGTCCCTGAATGTGGTATGGGATAAATAATTCAAATGTAATGTCAGAGGTGCTGTTTCCAAAATCATTAATTTAGTGAACAAGTCTCCAACTGGGACATCCAGGGGTGCCCTAGAAATATTTTTCCAGTATGGATAATATGACCACATGGTTGCACTGATGGTTAAGATGTGCGTATCTTGTATATGTGTTGTGTTTTCCTTGGAAATAAACTTAAAAGTACAAGTACAGAGTCAGTCAAAATATCCACTGCTTCTGATACTGCAAAGACCAGAAATGAAGGATGCAAATGAGAACACACATTGCATATAAAACAGGTGTGATTGACAGCTTTCAACAGAATATATTACCTGATGAACAAGAACCACTTCATAAATATAATTAAAACAGTAGGATTTAATCACTTTCATTGACTAGAGAACTGAACCTGAATATTTAGGCTAATTATGAATGCAAGATTAACACATATTAGCTCATATTCTTTATAGTGTTCTCTTATATCAATAATCCACCCAAATTCAATATTCAGATTCATATCCACATACAAATTCAATTTCTGGAGATCAACTCTACAAAACAAAATTGTTTGGTCTTTTTGCGGTCACACAAATTGTATCTTGAATCAATTTATTCACCTCTGAAAATACTCATGAGTGAACTGGGAAGAAAAGTAAAAAGAAGGGAAAAAAAAAAAGGAAATATATAACAGTTTCTGTAGATATATAGATAGATATATGGTCATTTTAATTTATTTTAATCATCAGGTGGCTTAACTGAATCATTCTTAAGCATAACAGCACACTACATTTTTGTAAAAAGCATAAATTTATAATACCTAAAATATAAACAATCTATTCACTAAATTCACTTCTAGCTACCAAACAATACTGGGGAGAAGATCTAAGGAGTAATTTTTAAGGGTGAAGTGGCCCTTCAATAATAAAATGTTGACTAACACTGCTCTAGGAAAGAAATTATTAATCATAAGGACTTTTGAGAGGAAAGAAATGTTGACAAAAGTCATATTTTTCCCCTCTCTTCACTATCCTTGGTATATACTTTAGTAAAAGATTTTATGTTTTTCTTGAAACTGAAGGGCATATACTGAATTATATATTCATTTCCATTTAACCATCATGATTAATGTATTTATTAAATTAGTTGGAATTTTAACTACTGCAGTGCAAGAGTATATTAATTGAATTTAATTAGAGTAATCTTCTCTGCTACAATAGTTGTCACGCCTCCCTTTATGTCCACTTATTGAAAAATCTCTGTTGTAACATAATGAGTTCTAAGTGTTTGTAACATATAGGTCATAGTGTTTTAACTCAATCTAAGACGTTAAGACAATCAAGATAGCTGTTATCTCTCTTGAGGCATCTAAACAGTTGAGCAATGCTAAAGAAATATTTCAACATCACCCCCTGCGGTGGGTGTGCCTTACATTGGAGATGGGGGAGAGGTGTGAAACCGGTGCTGGGAGTGCCCCGATATTTCATGAATATAAAGGTCTTCTCCACTAAACAAACCCTGAGACGTCTGTTGTCTTAATCACCTGATTTACAATGGCTGATCTCTCCAATTAGCCAAACTAATTACTGTGTTAACTACACCCCTCCCTTACCTCAAAGGAGGAGAAGGAATTTCACACCTGTACTAGGAAGGAAGGGGGGTATAGTGGAAAAACTGTATAAATCTGCTTTATGATGGATGGAGTTTAAGAAGCATTTTCCTGGGAAAGAAAGAAGCTCTCTGCCCCACTAATGTCATTGTCTTGACCGTGGTGGTGACTACTGCTTGTTGTCCTCTGTTTTCTCCTTTCTTTTCTATTTTTCTCCCTGTCCTGTCTGCTTTAGAAACTGGTTTGCTACTGTAATAAAACTTTGTTGTGAATGTGGCATTAGACCTCATTTGTGTCTTAATGTCACCATTTATGGATCACCTTTAAACCTTTCATGAAAAATTGCCACGTATCCTTTACTGGTTCGTGACAGTGCTGGACTACACTATTTTTTTCCCCTCAACTTTTCCTGATTCAACCCTGTTATTTAACTGCAACAGACATATCTGTCTTTTCCAAGGAGAAATATGTGACGCAACATCAGTGGGAGTTCTCAGTCAAATGTTAAACACTGCTTTCAGAATCAGAGTCCAGAATCTTGCCAACTTGTGGACCAGCACTAGTTTGGTTACAGCCCTTGGTAAGCATCTCCCAGAACAGCCTTTATGCACATGTGGAAAGAGGGAATCTCACACTGCTTCTGGAGTATATTGACAACACCATGTCCTTGGGCAGTCTAGCCCGTATGATGTTTCAAAATGAATCCAAATCTGCTATCTCTTATAATAAAGGTAGAAAAAAACAAAACTAGGGAACAAATAAGTGCAGATTTTTGTCCAATAACCATATAAAATTCTTCCTATAGTAATGCTGTCAGTATAATCCACAACAGGTATTTGATCTCTCTTGTATAAAATATTAAACTTTCATCTGGATACAGTTACACAATAACAGAATATTTTCTTCTTTTGGAAAGCACCACCATGGTTATCAGCCAGTGAAAGGGAATACAAGTCTTCTTTAGAGTGATGGTAGCAGGCTGCTGTTGCACAGAACTGGCTTTCTGTCTCCCACCCCTCCAGATTCCTTCAGCAATTCTGACCAAGTTATTTCAACCTGGTTCACAGTAACCATTGTGTTAGTTTTTCCAGTTTTCTAATGCTGTGTGAATTAGCAGGGTCCCATTTGGACATCTAGCCACAAACACTCACATTTGAACTGAAGTTAAGTAGAAGTAAAGATGCTAAACAATGCAAAATCACTGTGAAAAGATTAAAAATAAAAGGCCTGTGCTCTCAGATGTAGACCCAGAAATATCCGTAACACCATCTCACCTCCTAAGGGCACTGTGAAAATAAATGGACTGCTCAGCACTGAAGCACTCAGATTCAAGAAGGAGATGAGTAAATCTGTTGTCAGGGGAGCATCTGAAGAATGGAAAAAAAAAAACAACTCTGGCTGATTATGAAAAGAGCAAAGTGAAGCATAGCAAACTAGGGTTTTTTGCAACTACAACAAGGCGATTTTTTGCAGTGCACAAGTGGATGAGGATAATGTAACATTTTAATTTTCATCACATGCATATGCCAAGGAAGATAGGATAATGTTCTTCAGGCAGACTAAATTCAGAATTTTGTTTGTAGGTTTGATTTTACTTCCAGATTTCCACTGTAGGATGTATACACACTGATATTCTCATTGCATTCTGAAGTGTACTATATATTAAAGGCTACTTCCCAACAATTTCCAGGCTCTGAAACACAGTTTGCTTCTGTAACAACCTCCTTTCTCCCAGATCCTAAAGCAATACAGAATCCGCTTAGACCTATCATTGTCATTGGAGCTGAACCAGTTTATACCTGTGAAGGATGTTACCCCAAAAACTGAGAGCTGATTGGACTTCAATGACAATACAACCATTGTCATAAGAAAATAGTGAAATTTTTTTAACAGATTTATCCAAAATCACTATTCAGTTTTGAGATAGCTTACCAGCTTCTTTAATTCAGTCACTATGAATAAATTGAACCAGTTGGCATGTTCATGGTTCATGTTTCAGATCAACAATTGTCAGGGAGTTGAGCTTAAGGTAGTAATATTTTAACTGAAAAATAATTTGAAATTTAAAGTCTTAATAAAATACCACCTTTTTTTTCCTAACCATAAGCCTTAGGAGCTGTTGAGCTATGAGAAGGTGATGTCTCAAAGACAAATATATTT
>JANHGL010099623.1:0-14317 GCA_024611195.1 Ceyx melanurus | reverse complement strand
AAGATAAAAAGACAAAGGTCAGGCAGGACTAGCAAGGGTTGTGAGCTGGGCAAAAGCTCCTGCCAGAAAGAATGTGGTGATCCCGACAGAGGCCTTGTGGAAGCCTCAGGTGTCCAGGCCTCTGGAGGCAGACAATGCTGGAGCCTGGCACTGCTGGCACTGCTGGCAGAGTGTGTGACACGTGTGTCTGGTGTGACCAGGTGAATGATCTGCTCAACCTCATGGCTGAGCTAAAGTAGGAGGCTGAAAGGCAGAGAACAATAAGGGAATGTGAAAGGGAGATAGACCAGTGGAGTCAGGCCCTATCATCCTTGAGGAGAGGGCAGCAGGTGGAGGCTCCATTAGAGGAGAGGATCCCCTCCTTCCTTGCCACCAGGTACAAGGGGGGAACCCTAAGAAATTGGGGGAATGGAAACAGGTCCCTGCTTGGTGAGGCAGGCAAATCCCCTCCCAGCCTCTTTCCCTCTGCATTTGCCTTTGCACAACAGGTACAGAGCTCTAGAAATTGATGGACAATCAGGAGAGTTGCACAAGGTAAATAGTCTCCCCCACGCATTAGGACTAGCTCTGGCAAGAAAGGAAGAAGAGCAATTGTAGTTGGTGACTCCCTTCTGAGAGGAGCCAAGGGACCCATATGCTGGCCGGATCCACACTGTAGAGGAGTCTGCTGCCTCCCTGGGGCCAAGGTTAGAAATATTACCAGGGAACTCTCTGGTCTTGTACAGCCATTGGACTATTACCCTCTATTGGTCTTCCAGGCTTGTAATGATGAAGTTAGGGAGAAAAACCTGAAAACAAAAAAGACTTCAGGGCCCTGGGGAGATCGCTTGAGAACTTGAGAGCCCAGATGGTGTTCTCTTCAATCCCTTCAGTGACAGGGAAGAATGCTGAAAGGGGAAGAAAAACCTACCTCATTAACGTGTCTGAGAGGCTGGTGCCACCAACAGAATTTTGGATATTTTGAACATGGGGAACTTTACACTGCACAGGGTCTGTGGGCAACAGATAAGTTCCTCTATTTAAGGAGGGAGAGAATGCTTGCATTCAAGCTGGGTTCCTTGAAAGGGCTTTTAACTAGGCCTTAAGGGGGGAAGGGGATAAAACTGGCCCACCAGAGTTGAGCCCAAGCGTGGCAGGCTGTTGTTTGGAGTGAAGTCATTAGCCCAGTTCAAATGCCTTTACACTAACGCAGGCAGCATGGGTAACAAGCAGAAGGAGCTGGAAGCAACTGTGCACCACAACTGCTATGATGTAGTTGCCATTACAGAAACATGGTGGGATGACTCATGAGTGGAGTGCTGCAATGGATGGCTACGAGATCTGCAGATGGAATAGGCAAGATAGAAAGGGCAGTAGGGTGGCTCTCTATATTAGAGAGTGGTTTGATGGCGTGGAAGGCAACAAGTGTGATGAACCAGTTGAACATTTATGGGTAAAGTTGAGGAAGGCCAACAGGGCAGATATCCTGTTGGGAGTCCATTATAGACCACCCAACCAGGATGAGGAGATTGATGAACTATTCAGCTGGCAGAAGCTGCAAAATCACAGGCCATTATTCTTGTGAGGGACCTCATTTTACCAGACATCTGATAGAAACAGAACACAGCAGACAGGAAACAGTCCAGGAGATTCCTGGCATGTGTGGAAGAGAACTTCCTGACTCAGCTGGTGAGCCCACCAGGGGAGGTATCTTGCTGGACTTGTTTACAAACAGAGAAGGTCTGCTGGATGATGTAGTGGTTGGAGGCCATCTTGGGCTTAGTGACCACGAAATGATAAAAATTCTCAATTCTTGTCCAAGTAAAGGGGGGATGGGGCTGGGGCAGTAAAACAATTACCATGTGTTTCCGAAGGGCAGACTTCAACTCTTTGAGAAAGTCCCTTGGGGTACAGTCCTAGAGGGCTAGAACCAGAGAGAATCTCCACTATTTATTTGATATGAGGGAGAACATCGTTACCAAAGATGAGGAAAAGGCCGAGGTGCTTAATGCCTTCTTTGCCTCAGTCTTTAATACTCAGGCCAGTTATCCTCATGGTATTCAGTTCCAAGCTGGAAGATTGGGATGGAGATGAGAATAATCCCCTCACAATCCATAAAATAGTAGTGAATGACCTGCTAAGCCAGTTGGACACCCACAGGTCTATGAGGACGGATGGAATCCACCCATAGTGCAAAGGGAGCTGGCAGAGGAACTTTCCAAGACTCTCTCCATCATTTATCAGCAATTCTGGTCTACTGGGGAGGTCCTGGATGACTAGAGACTTGCCAGTGTGACACCCATCTACAAGAAGGGCAGGAAGGAGGATCTGGGGAACTACAGACCTGTCAGCCTGACCTCAGAACTAGGGAAGATAATGGAACTGTTAATCTTGGAGATGATCACATGGCAATTGCAGGAGAATGGGGAGATCAGGCTAGCCAACATCAGTTCATGAAGGTCAAGTCCTGTTTAACCAACCTGATCTCATTCTGTGATCAATGTGTGATCCTCACCTAATGGGTGAGGGAAAAGCAGTGGATGTGTCTACCTGGATTTGAGTAAGATCTTTGACACCATTTCCCACAGAATTCTGCTGGAGAAGCTGGTGGCTTATGGCTTGGACAGGTGGACTCTTTGCTGAGGTAGAAACTGGCTGGATGGCCAAGCCCAGAGAGTGGTGGTGAATGGAGTTAAATCCAGTTGGTGACCGGTCACAAGCGGTGTCCTCCAAGGATCAGTATGGGGACCAGTCCAGCAGGAGTAGGGAGGTGATTGTGCCCATGTACTCAGCCCTTGTGAGACCGTACCTTGAGTACTCTGTCCAGTTATGGGCACCACAGCACAAGGACACTGAGGTGCTGAAGCAGGTTAAGAGAAGGACAATGAAGCTGGTAAGGAGTCTGGAAGGCATGGCTTGTGGAGAGAGGCTGAGGGAACTGGGGTTTCGTCTAGAGGAGACTGAGAGGAGACCTCATCACTCTCTACAACTACCTAAAAGGAGGTTGTAGCGAGGCTGGTTTTGGTCTCTTCTCCCAATTTACTAATGAAAGAAAGAGTAAATAGCCTCAAATTGCATCAGGGAAGGTTTAGATCAGATACTAGGAAGAAATTCTTTACTGAGAGAGTGATTATGCACGGGAACAGGCTGCCCTGGGAGGTGCTAGACTTGCCATCCTTGGAGGTGTTTAAAAAATGAGTAGATGTAGCACGTGAGGCTTTGGCCTAGTGCTTAGAGAGATGTTAGGATGAAGGTCCAACCTGATGACCCTAGAGGTCCTTTCCAGCCACTATGATTCTATGAATTGTCTGAATGGCTCAATGTATTGATGGTCTATTAACATTTCTACCACAAATAACCAGCAGGACAACAACAATCACCCATGATGTGTGTACCAATACAGTGAAGTGCCATCAAGAAGGAAATCTGCCTCAAGAGGTTATTATGCAACGTCTCACAGTCTGTGACAGTTTTGTGCCCAGAAGACATCAGAGAAGTCAGGTTGTGCGGTTTTTTTGTGCAAGCAAAAAGTTTTGTGTTGTTTATGTGTCTATGAAGTTTGTTCTGGTTTCAGTGGGCTGCAACTAGTTGGACCTGAGCTGTCATGGCTGCTGGCCAGGGTGGAGCTACTTTTCCACTTATATCTTCTGTCCCCCCTCTCCCCCCTCAGGCCCCAAAAGGTACCTTTGTCACACTCCTTGCCTGGGGCAAAAGCAAGGTTGGGTTAGTTTTGGAGGTGAGATGAAGGTGCTGAAGGAGGGATGCAGAAGAAGGGAATGCAATATGCCAGCAGGAAGGTCACCCAGAAACCAGGGAGGAAGAAGGGGGAAGCAGGAGGCTGTGGGGCTGCAGCAGCCACTGACCACCCTGCAGGGCTTTGTGCCTGGGGCAGCAGCTCCCCTGGGGTAAAAAGGGCCAAAAATATTGTGGGATTTGTTTCCAAGAGTATTTTGTTGTTGCTGTTTGTTTATTTATTGAGCTTTTGTTGATCAAACCTAATTTTGCAACTGTGTTTATCTCTGAGCTTTGTTATACACTATAGATTGGCTTGCTTTTTCTCTTTGGCTTGCCTGACCCTTTCTCAAAGACAAAGGATATTTTTGGGCAAAACAGCTGCATTACAGTTCATCACAAGTTCCTCAGCTCTGTGCTGCTCTCCAAACAGCCTGTTGGCAGCCTCTGCTTGCTTTATATTTAATTGCACTTTTCATAAGCCCTGTCATACCCAAAACCAACAGCGTTCTTTGGCCACCATCAGCCTCTCTGAACATCCGTCAGCTTTTGAGGGCTTGTGATTGTTGGAGGGCAGCACACAATGCAGAAATGAGATGGGTACGGGGCTCCTGGATTTCCAATGGATTTTTTCCCCCCTCCTCTCCTACTCAGTATTGATTGAGGTTGAAGTTTTCTGGAGGTCCAGCGATTCAGACTGCAGCACCGTGACAATGTTGGCCGATTCCGTTGAGCCAGCAAAACTACGTCCCGACTGCTAGCTTTAGTTTAGGGTTTTTTACTCCTGTTCTTTCAGTAGCTGAGGATACATATCAGCCCGTGCTTGCTCCGTGGCAGCTGAAAGGTATTTCTGGAAGTTGCTCTGAACTCTGTGACTTTCTGGTCGCCACCGTGCAGCTGAACCCACCGACGCGCACTCCTCAGTCTTTGGAGAAGAGCTATTTGGGATTTGGGGTCAGGTTGTTTGGTTCTTTTTCAGATCTTGGTGAAACAGGGCCAAGCAAGATTCCACCTGCAAAGCAGGAGGGGAGCTGGAGGTTTTGTGGGTGGAGTTTTGTGCTGTACAGTAGCACTGGGGGTACCAACAGGGCTCGTTGTTGGCAGCTCTCCAGGCAGCACGTGGACTGGGGTATTCTGGTCAGACTGCTGCCTGTCTGCTAACCTGCCAGTCACCCCGTCCTTGCATTTCTTGGTCATTTCTATGGGATTTGTATTTCAACTTGGGTTGGTTTTTTTTTCAGCCTGCTTTACTCTCCATCTTGGAGCATAAATAAAAAGCCTAAATAGAATCTGCCTATCTCTGTGAAAAAGTCCTTAAAAAGTAACTGGGTTTCCTGGGCATTGGAACATTGATCTTAAATCTGTTAAACGGTCCTTGTCTATAGGGACATGATGTGCCAGTCCTCCCAGTCCACCCACTGCGACACAGGAGTCTCTAGTGTGAAAAGATGTGCAATTAAGTGAGAAGAGGAGACTGATAGATTTGATTTCAGTACTGAATCCACACTCTGAGGCTTCTGTCATTCAGAAGTAGCTGCCTTTTATAGTCCTGGAAAAAAAGGTAATATCTGTGATGCAGTTTAAAAAAAAACAAAACAAAAAACAAACAAACCAAAAAACCCCCCAAAAAGTAATAGTAATTTTTAAATCTTAAAAGGATTTGTGCCACAGATCTTCAGATCTTCTGTTTGTTTGTATTCTGTACTAAGAAAGAATTGCTGCGTGTGTATCTGTAGATAGATAGATAAAAAAAATAATTTTGACAACTTTGTCTTCAAGTTCTTCAGGCAAAAGAGTCTTGGGACAACACTGCCAAGAAGAAATGAAAATCCAGCTGCCCGGGCAGGGGTTGTTTCTCTCTTTGCTGCGCTAAAGGCCAAGATGGGTCAGGCTCCCCCGGTGCTCTGCTCATGTAGTGAGGCACAAATACGGTCCCAGGCGATTCTGTCCTGCAGCTTCCTTGGTACACCTGGTTGAATTTCTTCAAATATTCTACAGCACAAACTCACCACCATCTTCAACTCATCGCCATCTTTTGTGGGAATGTACCCAAATGGTGTTTCAAGGGTTTTTTTCATCTGTGAAGTTGGGCGTCCATCCAGGTGAGGCTGCGATACCAGGATTTGCTGGCGAGCTCAACTGCAGCAAAAGGTTTCGGCATTCTTTCCAAATCCCATTTATTTTGCCTGATTCTGGGACGTGCTTTGCTGCTCCCAGCATCCTCAGGAGCTCCGGATACCTGGGAGGTATGTATCTGCCTTTCCTCCTCCTCATGGCTGCATGCGTAGTGGTCCGATGCTGCTTTTTGTTTTGTTGATGGCTTTTGGTAGATAAAAAAGACACAGTTACCGGTTGATTTTGTCTGAAGCTTGAACCTTCTTTTCGGTGAGGAAAACTTTTAATTCAGGGTTGTAACTGAGCTGCTATAAACAGCAGGGGGTGAATCAGCACTGCACACGTGCTGCAGGATGACACTCAAACTTGACCCTAAGTGCCGGATGTAGCAGCACCCTAGTCAACGACTCCAGCAGGGCTGTGCTGGGTGCTTCTGTGGCTGTGGGCATATCAGTGGTCGTGGGCTTCACAGAGCAGGGCTAGTGTGTGACCACTTCAGCTTTCTTTTTACTTTTCCCCACCTCTGACAGGCTCTGGTGGGACCTTAAGAGCAGCGCTCGTGTCAAGGTGAAAGGGGCTTCATCTGAAAGCCCAAGTGCACATATTGCAAGCAAGAAAAGAGTGTTGGAGCAGAGGGGCTGGCCCTTGGGGGGAGCGTGGAAGCATAGAACTTCGGTGGTAATTAGCTAAGATGGATTATGGTTCCTCAGCTGAACTAGGGGTGCTCCAGCAACCCACACTGGGTGAGGTGTGATAAAAAGCAAGGCAATCACCTGGGGGGAAGAGGAGCCAGGCTGGGAAAGGAACAGGCCAGGGAGAGAGAGGTGGGCATGGAGTCCCTTGGAGGCAAAAAGACCACCTTGGGAACCAAACTGCAGTAGTGAGAGCAGGTAGGGCTCTTTGCTGTTTGCTCTTCTTTTCCTGTCCTTTCTGTCCTGCATTGACCAGGCTTTTGGCTGGCCCCTTGCACACAAGTGAGAGGCAGAAGGACAAAGTTGCCCTGTGACATGACATGCAATGACAACCTGACACCTGAGAGCAACCCCAGTGGTAGCTGTAACATGCAGTTGGTTTCATTCAATTGGAGATCTGACCCTGCCCGTGTCAGACCACTGCGTGGATTTGCAATTCCTCCCTCCCAGCAGCCTGTGCTGAGGTAGATGTGCTGACTTGCACTCTCCTCTGATTTTTCTTTCTTGGAAAATGCATCCAAAGGAAGGCAATTTGCTTCTGATTCTGGGCCTGAGTTTTTACTCATTAAGCAAACGAAGACACAAAATTGTTTCTCACTGGCTGCGTAACCATAGACAAGCCTTGTCACCCTTCCCAGGAACAGCTACAGCTGCATGCTGTCTGCTTTTAGAGTATTACTTTTCAGGACGATTAATTTAATAAGCATCACAAAAACTCTCCTGGGGCGAAGCTGCCAGGTTGCAGGGGGTGCTTGAGAAGCCAGGCAGGTAGCCAGAGTCACGTGTCCATCACAGTCCGATGCACGTGTCCCGTTCCCTCTGTTGGGATGTGCCACATCACGTAGGTTGTGCGTGCTTGTCTGAAAGTGGAAACTTTAGGCAGGTCTGTAATTTGCATGGGTTTTACTGCTTGAAGTGATGGAACACAATGACCCCTGCAGACCAGACCCGGTAGATGGCAGAAATTGCATAGCTGCCTGCTGACCTGATTAATAGTTCTATTTTTTTCTTCTATGCTGGAGCAGCTTTAAAATGAAACTGTCTGGAATTGCCTTAAAATGCCATGAAGTGGCAGCAACACTGAATTTGCTGACAGAGCCAGGAAAGAATTGCAAATCTAAGCTTCATCTCCTGGCTCCAAGCGCTGTACTTGCTGCCAGTTCCAGCTAGGAGAACGTATCAAGCTTTAGAAAACACAGATGTGGCAAAAGCAGGCAGCAAAAAAAAATTAAGTGGAACAGCTGGAATAAAGTATTGGAGTTTGCAAAACTGCACTGCAGCAATGTGGAAAATAGTTTTAAAAGTTCTAAATAAAGACAGAAAAGCCCACTGAACTGCAGAAAGAGTCATCTGGAGTTGTGAACTTTGCAGATATTTTTGGAATTGAGATCAAACAGGTTAATTGGCTAAACTTTTGTTGTTGTTATTGTCTGACTGCAACTTGTTCATGAAATGAATGTCATTGTCATTTCACACTGGAGCTGTGGATCTGCCACCCAAGATCACCATGTGTCCAGCAGGTGCAGGGAGGTTCTCCTCCTTCTCTACTATCTCTGGTGCACCTGGAATACTGTGTCCAGTTTGGAACAACCCCACGTTTGAGACAGAGGTGCATCGTGTTTAGATGCCATGAGAATGTTCCAAGACTTTGCTGTCACAATTCCCCAGTTTAGTTTGAAATGGGAAGATGTGGTTGGGAGCCAGTGCCCCAGTAGGGCTGCCTCACCACAGGGAACCAGCATGGGCTGCTCTGGTCTATCAGCCTGAGGTGGTTTCTTGGTCATTGTTACCCCATTGCCAGTAGTGGAAGAAGAAAAATGAGTTTGTTGGTGTTAAACCCCAACAACTTTATATACAGGTAAGACATTGCAGTTTGTTGCCACAGCAATCCTACACTGTCTTTGGTGTGGTGTTTTAACATCATCACATTTCCAGCAACAGTGCTTCTAAAAGCAGTTTTGCACGAAAGTATTTGTAGTTCCGGTGCCATTTGAGATTAACAATGTGCACAGCACTATACTGGCAACAGGGCTGATTCTCATAAACATTTGCTTTTTTTTGCAGTCTTCCTACCAGACCTTAACAATGGAATTGAAATACAGCAGAAGTGGGAACTGGAATACAACAGAAGCATTTGTCTTCTGACTGTTCAGACCCAGCACCCTTTGACTCACAGTTAGAGGGTCAAGAGAGGAGCTGTTCCTGTGCTGTACCGACTCCCAGTGCGTTTCCTGTGACCTCATTTCCCTGCTGAGCATCTCCTTTGGTGCTGGAAGGTAATTGCAGCCAGCGTGGTGCAGATGCCCTGTCACTCACTGGCTGCACCCATGGGTGCTAGCACTTTCCCACCACGAGGAGCAATGGCAAACAGCACTGCCAGGCCACTTGGTTTCATGGTCAAGGTTACTTCGTGGAAAATTGCCTGTTTGTCTGCTTCTCTCAAGTTTTCTTCTTAGCCAGGACAGAACCACCTGTTTGGTTCCAGCGAGGGAACCTACACCTTCCTCCACACCTCCTAGCCAGATCAAGAGCCCCAAGGGTGACCACATCCTGCACCAGAGCAGAGGTGGTAGCAGGGTGGCAATAGCTCGTGGCTGTAACGCAGGGTTTTCCCCACTGACGGAGGCTGACAACATGTTGATGTTTATACTTTGCAGAAACCAGAAGCTACTCAGCTGTTGTAACGTTTCCCCACAGTATTGTGCTCCATCCAAATGACAAACAAGGTGCTTTGAAGTACAAATGTTTTATTGCAAGTTTCATCATTAACAGTACCATTCACTTTGTCCCTGGGTGCTACCAAAGTGCCAGATGTTTGAGAGAGAAAAGCTAATGCCTTGTGCTCGTGCTGTCCTGCCCCTTCCCAGGTACTGGCTGCAGAGAAGTTTGCTGCTCTCCCTGCTCACTTGGAACAAGCTGGTAATGTGAAATTTTGGTTACAAAAGATTGTCAGTTGTTGCTCTGTTCGAGGTGATGCAGGAACAGGAAGCTACAGTCTCTCCAGCTGGACTTTCCTCAGGATTCAGGGTTTGTGACTGCAGAACAAGGGGCCTTTTTACTCAGCACTGTCAAGGTGTTATTTCAGCATTTGATGTCAGCACTGGCTTATTACGATTCTTTTTGTTGATGATTCTCTTTGGTTTCTTTAAACTTTAAGCCATTTCCTTGTTTTGAGGCTAGGTCTTACTGGCTTAACTAGCTTAAAAGAACCAGTACCTATAGATTTACCAGAGAGCTGCCACTGGATACTGAAATTGGGCCTGTCACCCCCTAGAGTTGCATTTAAAGGTCTTTACAAAACACTGCAACTTCTATTACATGTTTCTGTTTCCCATAAAAATGGTGATGAAGACAACCACTGGAGCCTACATTTTCACACACTATCACCTCCAAGTAGGACAAATTACACTGTTCAGGAATGAGCTCTCAACAGACATTTGCCTTTTGTGGGTGGTACAAGGGTAGTTACTACAAATTTTCTTGGAAGACTTGAGAATTCTGGTATTCCAGTCGTTAAACTCGGGTCAAGAATCTCTTCAACCTTCTAACAAGTGTGTTAGCTTGAGAAAATATGTTGAAAAACAGGTTTGAGACTGAGTACCTCCAATTTCCACTGCTGCCAGCAGTCTCTTGGGAGGGGAGCAGTGAACTCTGCTCCAGCTATCACTGTGCTACAGAGGCGTCCTTACCTTCTAAGAGTCCCAATGCTTTGTGTTACCAAAGCTCTTGCATAATTAGTAAATGTTTACAGACTGCATTCCTGAAAATAAGTTACATTAAATGGCACACGAGTCCTCCAGAAAACACGTAGCAGGGCTGTTGAGTAAGGCTCAGCAGTACAAACAGCAGCTCCCTCACCCCAGGCCTGGTTTACAGTTCAATAACAAGTCTCTGCACCAGCTGCCTCAAATGATTCTGCAATTACAGCATCTGAAAAATGGGATTAATGCAGCTCTTGGCAGGTTTTCTCCTGTGAGTCACACATTTATTCCCTTTTTTCACAGACTTTTCTGTGTCACTATTGATAGAGGCCCACCAAAACCTTTACAGTTGCAGAAAGTAACATTTTAACGACAAAAACGTATTGTTTTTATTTCTAACCCTACCATAGAGAACATGTCATTCAAAAGCTCTGCAGTGCCTCCCTGCTACGATTCTTCTGTCCTGTGAAGAGGCAGCAGAGCTCACATGCAATCAACAACGTTGCTGGAGCATTGGCCCACGTCCCGGATCTGGCTGCTGAGACAAGGGCACACGGCGACACCTGCCCCTGCCCTGCAGTGTGACACAGAGCCGACCAGTTCCCACCTAAAAGGAAATGGCAGAGGGGGAAAAAAATAAGTAAGTTCCTGTCCTTTCTGAGAAACAAGAAAGTCTTTCTTTTCTGTGTCTGAAATTCTATTATACAGCCTAGATGGCTTACTCTGCACAAAAATACACCCTGCTAAGTTTTCTTTTTCCTTAGTTATCTGGTAAATTTAGAATCATGGAATGGTGGAGGTTGGAAGAGACCTCTGGAGATCAAGTCCAACCCCCCTGCCAGAGCAGGATCACCCAGAGCAGCCCACACAGGAATGGATTCGGGTGGGTTTAAAAAGTCTCCAGAGAAGGAAACTCTGGAACATCCCTGGGCAGCCTCTTCCAGGCTCTGTCACTCTCACTGTGAAGAAGTTTTTCCTCATGTTAAGGTGGAAATTGCTATGTTTCACAACTTGCTACCATTACCTCTCATCCTATCACAGGGCACTTCCGAAAAGAGACTGGCCCCTTCTACTTGACATCCACCCTGCAGATCTTCATAAACATTTATAAGATCCCCTCTCGGGCTTCTCTAGACTAAACAGCCCCAGTTCTCTCAGCCTTTCCTCACAAGAGAGATGTTCCAGTCACAGAATCATAGAATCATTCAGGTTGGAAAAGACCCTTGGGACTTTTTAACAACCATTAGCCCTACTCTATATAGTTGAAACCTAAACCACATCCCTTAAAACCACATCCAAACGACCCTTAAACACATCCAGGGATGGTGACTCTATAGTCACCATAGGGCAGCCTATTCCAGTGTCTGACCACTCTTCCAGTGAAAATTTTTCCCTAATGCCCAGTCTAAACCTCCCCTGGTGCAGCCTGGATTCATTCCCTCTTGTTCTATCACTTTTGAGAAGAGACCAGCACCAACCTCTCTACAATGTCCTTTCAGGTGGTTGTAGAGAGTGATGAGGTCTCCCCTCAGCCTCCTCTTCCTCAAACTAAACAGTCCCAGCTCCTTCAATCGCTCTTCATAAGATTTATTCTCCACGCCCTTTGCCAGCTGTACCCTCCTCTGCACTTGCTCCAGCACCTTGATATCTCTTTTGTATTGAGGTGCTCAAAACTGGACACAATACTCAAGGTGTGGCCTCACCAGTGCTGAGTACAGGGGAGAGTCACCTCCCTGCTTCTGCTGCTAACACTATTTCTAATACAGGCCAGGATGCCATTGGCTTTCTTGGCCACCTGAGCACACTGGTGGGTCATATTCAGCTTCTTGTTGATTAGTCCCTTCATCATCCTCGTAGCCTCCCTTAGACTCTCTGCAGTATTCCCTGTCCCTCTTGAACTGGGGAGCCCAGAACTGGACACAATACTCCAGATGTGGTCTCACTAGGGCAGAGCAAAGGAAGAGAACGTTCCTTGGCCTGCTGGCCACACTCTTCTTTATGGCCTCCAGGAGACCATTGGCCTTTGTGGCCACAAGTGCCCATTGCTGTACCATGGAGAACTTAGTGTCCACTAGGATGCCAAGATCCCTCTCCATAAGGCTGCTTTCCAGTGGGTCTTCCCCTCACCTCTACCAGTGCCTGATGTTTTTCCTCCCCAGGTGTGGGAGGAACACATCCTTGTTTAACTTCATTGGGTTCTCCCCTTTGCCCAGCTCTCCAGCCTGTCCAGGTCTCACTGGATGGCAGCACAGCTCTGGTGTATTGGCCACTCCTCTCAGCTTAGTATCATTAGTAAACTTATTGAGGGTCCACTCTATCAGTAAGTTTGCTGATTATACTAAATCAGGAGGAGTGCTGATACACCAGACAGTACAATTTAGTGT
Source organism: Ceyx melanurus (assembly GCA_024611195.1). Classification (NCBI taxonomy): domain Eukaryota; kingdom Metazoa; phylum Chordata; class Aves; order Coraciiformes; family Alcedinidae; genus Ceyx; species Ceyx melanurus. The sequence continues at coordinate 1,714 of JANHGL010099623.1, read as the reverse complement.
GAAATCAGATTGAAACAACCAGAAGAATGAAGGGAAGAGGACATGGGATGGAAAGGGGAAGAGGTGCTTAAATATTTACAAGAACACAGTGGCATAAGCAGCACTTGTGATGCCAGTTTTAAGTATTAATCAGTTTTTACCAGGAAACAACAGGTAAGACTCCTGCAGCACGTTGTTACATTGTGTTTTTGTGCAGGCAGATTTTCACTGCTGTATGTCAAATAAAAAACCTCACCTGTTCCCCGTGGGGTCAAACGCTTCCACTGTGTTCAGGTAGGCATTGCCATTGTGGCCTCCAACTGCAAATATCCTGCCCATCAGTGCTGCAATGCCAACGCCACCCCTGGGAGTCGTGAGCTCCGCCACATACTCCCATCTGTTACTGCGCGGGTCAAAGCGCTCCACTGAGCTCAGTGGAGAGTTGTCATCAAAGCCACCTGCAAAAGAATGTCACAATACCAGTTTGCAGCCACTGGTAGTGCTGGTGATATCCAGGACTGGTGTTATCTGGCTATTCTCAGCATTCAGAGGGCTGGTGTCCAGCTCTTATTTCTTCACATGAATTTTACACTTCCTTCCTGCAAAAGACCTTCATAGAATCATAGTATCACAGAAATGGTTAGGGCTGGAAGGGACCTCCAAAAGTCATCTAGTCCAGCCCCCCTGCAGTGAGCAGGGACACCCTTCACTAGACCAGGCTGCTCAGAGCCTTGTCCAACCTCACCTTGAATATCTCCAAGGATGGGGCCTCAACCACCTCCCTAGGAAGCCTATTCCACTGCTCTACCACCCTCAAGGTAAAGTACTTCTTCCTGATATTCATTCTAAATCTACTCTTCTCTAATTTAAACCCACTACCCCTCATCCTTTCACTACAGGCCCTTGTAAACAGCCCCTCTCCAGCCTTCCTCTAGGCCCCCTTCAGGTACTGGAAGGTGTCTATAAGATCTCCTCGGAGCCTTCTCAAGGCTAAACAACCCCAGCTCCTTCAGCCTGTCCTCATAAGAGAGGTGTTTCAGCCCTCTGATCATCTTTGTGGCCCTCCTCTGGACCTGCTCCATCACTTCCATTTCTTTCCTATGTTGAGGGCTCCAGAACTGGATGCAGTACTCCAGGTGAGGTTCTCACCAGAGCAGAGGGGCAGTATCACCTCTCTTAATCTGCTGTCCACACTTCTCTTGATGAAGCTTCAAGATATTTCCTTCCTTGGAAAAGACTTGCAAGATATTAAAGATTTCTATGATTTTTCTCCTTGAATTCGTCTTACACAGTTACAAAAGAACAGCTTCACTTTGTAATAGAAAAAAAAAACTAAGATCCATAAAAAGATGTTCTTCTTTTGGCTTAAGCAAAACACACTGGCAGTGTTTTCAAATTGCAGCATTGCTCAATACTCAAGTAGGGAAAAAAAAATCAAATCTCAGGTAAGACTTCAGTGATGCATTCCTCTTTCTGGGGCAGCTGTCAGAGGAGCATTTTGCTTCAAGATTTTTTTTAATCACTTAAGGATAATACACAAGTCAGAGCTCTGCAGCTGTCATTATAGCAGATGTACCTGGCATCTTCCTCGGGGCAGCAGATAAATGTAAGGTAGAGCAGAACAAAGCAAGTCTAGGAGAGCAGGCTGTGGAGTAAGTATCACAGAATCACAGAAATTAGGGGCTGGAAGGGACCCAGAAGATCATCTAGTCCAACCCCCCTGCCTGAGCAGGAT
>JANHGL010098816.1:0-14385 GCA_024611195.1 Ceyx melanurus | reverse complement strand
TTGAGCGAGTTTGCAGTGCTTGAGAACCTCCTGACTGGTACCAACCCTGAGGTAGCAGTGGGGATGGCACAACACCCCTCCACAGTCTCTAGCCCACTCTCCAAAGGACAGGCATTTCCCCCCTTCAACTTCATATGTAGTTTAAAGCTCTATCAATGAGCCCAGCCAATTTATATGACAGAATCCTCCTTCCCCTTATGAGAGAGATCTACTCTGTCTGATGCCAGCCGATCAGATGCCCTATAACCCTCCCCATGGTCAAAAAATCCAAAATTCCAGAGGTGGTACCAGTCTCCTTTTTCTGCAACATGGACAAGTTACATATAGACACTTAAAACTTTTTATACAGGAGTAAGTTGCTGAAATTTAACGAAAAATGTGACATCTGTACAATTTACAATTGAGTTAGAAGGGCGTAGAACATTATATGTAACCTGTTTGCATTTGTTTTCATAGTGTTGCTTGATTTTATGAGACACCTGTTTCAGTACCACAGCAAGTACAGTATTTTTAGAAAACTGAGTGGACGTCAAAATTAGCAAAGTATTTGAGAAGTTAAGTACCAGGAATTCTGTATCACCCTTCCAATCTAAATTCAGTGAAGCATCACCACATTTAGCCCAAATTGCCAAATAAAAAAACTGCAATTTCATCTGAGGAATCTGACACAGAACATGACATGTCTCACATTCCTTACTTTGGTTTCAAAAGATCAATGTCTTGGAAAGATGGCAGTTTATTTTGCTTGTAACATAACTTTTCCTGTTATGTTATATGTTTTCCTATATAATATGGTCCTCTAAATGCACTCTTGGGGATCCCCTGACATGCACGATCCCTCTAGAGACAGTGTCAAACCCTAAGCATTAAAAGCTCCAACATCCCATCTGTCCTGTAAAATAAATTCCAACCCTAAGATTAAAACTCAACACTGGCAGATACTTCTGCTTAACATAAGGTTACTGAAGTAAAGCTTGGCCAATATTTCTTGGACAACAGATACTTGACAATGAAAATAATTTTTACTAATTCTCAGGCTTTAGCTTTTGATCTATTCCTTAAAAAACACAAAGAAATTTGACTCTTGTTATTTAGTGATATTACCTAACAATAGTAGCTTCAAAACAGGTAGAACATATATAACATATATAAGGTAGTTTCTTAGAAATTAAGTTTTTATGTTCCTATACCGTTCAAAAGATTGCTACAGTTTTGGGTGTTTGGTAATTACTCATATCAAAACATATCTTTTGAATATGTGTATGGGATTTTCTGGTCCGCAGCTTTTTTCATGTTTTTCAGCAGATGGTTGTTTGGCCAACTTCTTTCTCATAAACATAGACTATTCTATCAAGGTCAGGGATTTTTTGGTTCAGATCTATCCCTTGGGTATTACTTCGACCAACAAACCAGTCTTTAAGTTCACCAGGCTGGGATGCTGCTTTCTCAAAACCATATGGGTTCAAAGATAGCATGATATGGATATGTGTGTTATGCATCAAGTTGATAACAGTTTCATTTCCTTTCTGGTATTCATTACTCAAGTATTGAGCCAAGAAGATGAGCAACTCTCTTCCAGAAATATATACTACAGCTACACACTGTAAACAGCACAAATTATACTTTTAAAGATTTTGTACGAAAAAGCATGTTTTCAATAGATAGGCTTCTGAGGATCCATCAAGCTAGGGCCTGGCCTGCCTCCATGCCAGTCCCTGCCATGGCACCTATGAGCCTGCTCTATTGCACAAAGCAACTGCCTGGGGTGCTCAGCAGGTGGCTGGTGGCACGACAGGACCTGCCTGTCTCCCTGACCCAACAGGACCGCCCGCATCTTCAGCACCCTCACTCCCGTACTACATAGCAGCAGACAAACACCAGTAGCACCATTCACAGCAGATGTTGGCATCTTCATTGGTGAAGCTGAACTTACAAAAATTCCTGAGTTGCCGGTAACTTGTGAAGTTTTAGGTTTAAAATATCCTTCCTGGCAGGCACTCCCCCTCGGCAGCCACCACCGCCCCACCTCTCAGCGCACTCCGCACAGTACTATGATGGGGCCAGGGTGGGCAGACAGAGCTCCACCATGCCATGCTACTACACAGCGCTGCCGCCCCCAGTGTCTTTGATTAGTTTCCACAACATCACTAGCTTTCTAGCTTCTCTACTCACTATACCCTCTTTCACTAAAAACATTTAATAGACTATTTCCTATGGCTTCCCAGGTAAACTTAAATACTGTCTGTATCCCGAGGATCAAGTCCACGCACATTTTAAAAAGCCTTTTAAGGCTAAATCATATGAATTACCTCTCTTAAAGAGTATATGTTTGAGGAGTTTTAGCACCGCCTTCTGTTCTGCAGTCAACCCCGTCTCCTCCTCGACCACTCACCTGCCCTGGGTAAGATTTTTCACTAGAGTGCACCCTCTTCACCGTTGGACGTCTTGGTGATCCGCCACAGGGGCAGTGGCCACTATCGGTCAGCTTTCCTGCACACCTCCCGTCCTCCTGACCTCATTCCTACATAATTGGGCAGTATCCTTATACTATTCCCAGGATATTTGTCCCTGCTTCCACCACTTGTGAAGCCCTTTCTTGCTTTTTAGTTTGACCAGCAGGTCTTCGCTTAATCACACTGGCCTCTTCCCTTTCCTGCTTGATTTCTTGCACCTGGGGATCAAGATCTCTTGTAGTTCCTGAAGAGTGTTCTTAAAAATCTGCTAGCTCAGTTCTGCCCCCTTGTCTCTAAGGACTGTTTTCCAAGGTATCCTATTAACTAACTTCTTGAAGAGCTGGGTAACTATAGGCTTGTCAGCCTCACCTCTGTCCCTGGAAAGGTGATGGAACAGCTTGCTCTTGCCACCATCTCTAAACAACGGAGGCTTATCAGAAGCAGTCAACATGGATTCCATAAGGGGAAGTCATGTTTGACTAATCTGGTAGCCTTTTATGATGGCACAAGTAGCTGAATACTCAGTTATTTATTGCAAATAGTATAACCTACGTAATAGCATGTCTTGTAGCAATAGGGTAGGAAGCAATTCACATCCCCTTCAACGACATTGGCTGGATTGCCATTCTAAGCAATTTTCCCAGCTGGAAACCATTCCAATGAGAAGTGATTGGTTTGCAGTTCAATTGCTCAGGATCCTAGTGTAGAAAATACTACAGTTGCATTTCCTTGGATGCTTACCAAAAGGGGAAAATGCATATTTCATGAGAGCTAGGTAGAGACAAATATTTTTCCATCAAATTTTCAAAATCACCTCATTTATAAATGAAACTTTTAACATTCGTTCTTATTTTTACATCCCATTTATTTCTATGATTCAATGCACTTTTTTTCTTTTTTTCTTTTTTCTTTTTTTTTAATATCCCAGTAGCTCTGCCAAAAACCAGAATGCCAGGGAATATAATGGATTTGCTTGGCTGCATTTACTGTTTGGGGAAAACAGAATTACAGGCAAGAGACCAGAAAGCAACAATTTTGGGTAGACTGTAGTGGCTGATAACAGCTTTGAAATACTGAATAATCATAATGCATAATCATATGGGTAACTGTCAGAATACAATGCAAGTAAATATCATACCTTCAGATATACATAAATTATCCATCTGTGTGGAAGATTTTGGAGTAGTTCTGAAACATTGCTGTCATATACGGTAACTCCAAACAATAGTATTATACTAGGAATACTTGAAATAATTGGTTTACAGATATAATTTTTAGCTATGAAACACTATATCTATTGCTTTTATTTGTCTAGTATCTTCTTGAGTTTATTCCTGTTCTCTTCTTGGAAACAGTCATATGGCTTTTCCAAATCTTCTTTTAGATGTAACTAACCTAAAGCAAAAATAGTAGACTATTGTCTTCAGGCCCATATCGATATTCATGAGTGGTGAGGTTTCGCAGTTGATATTATGTACAAAGTTTATTTCAAAATTTTGGTGGAAGGAAAGACATCAGAAATCATTGACATAATCATAGACTCGTTTCAGATTAATTACTGCTGTACTGGTTTAACTAGGACAGAATCCAAGGTCAGTCATGGTCTGCAGGCCATTAGCAGCTTGGAGCCAGGGCAACTGACCCAAGTTGTCTGATGGGCGTGTCCCATCCCATAATCTTTTTGCTGTGTATAAAGGGGGAAGTTTGCTAAAGCCAAGAGCTCCTCCTTGGCATTTATTTTGTTTTCCTGTACATGGAGCAACTTGTCCCCTATCGTGACCCAGAGAATAGCTATACTGTTTATTGTGCCTGCTATACATTGACTGGTCTAAGTATAACCTTGTGTACTTTATATTGGCATGTGTATTGGTTCAGATGTTTTGGTAAATTCATTTATCATTTCAACCTGAGCGTTCTCTCCTTTTCCTGATCACCCTTCTTTTCTGATTGGGGCCAGGAGGGGGGGGGAGTGGGGCAGGTGTGTGGTCACTGGGTGATAGAACAACTCTTTAGCTTTGGATACAAGCTACAGATAGATAACTGCATGCTTAGCTAAAACTACAGTAATATTTCTGAAAGCTTAAAAAAAATCTGAAATGTCCTAAAATTGTGTCTAGAGTTATAAAATAGTTTTAATTTTAAAAGACAGTGAAGTGAAAGAACATAAGTTAGTCTTTTAAAAAAGCCCTACATATGTTTATGAGTATTTTCTTTTCACTTGGCTTAATAGCGAAACAGCACCACCATTGCAGATGTGACAAAGGAGTGTTTTCCTCATTGCAATAACTTTCACCTTTCTGCAGGGCAATGTTTGAAAGCATTTTATTCTTTGTGGTGAAATTAAATGATAGTGATAGAAGTTAGTTTTATATTGGGTGTCAATGAAAAGTATAGACCTTGGCTGATGAACATTCTGCCAGAAATAATTTTTCCTCCACAGTGCTGTAGTTCAGTATCATAATTCTCCAGTTCTTGTCAGTAGGAACTTTACAAGTCTCACAGTTCTGTGCAGTGTCTCCATTTCTGTAAGGGAAGTTGTGAATCATAGGAGTCCTTTACAATAAAGAGTTGGCCCCAGAGGAAAGTATGGTCATAAGAACACTATGGGCATCCATTAACACTTTCCAAAAATGTTAGGGATTGGACAGTTTGGCTCTCTAGAAAGCCCAAAATTTTCCACAGGAAAAAAAAAAAAAAAGAGGTAAACTAAAAGCAGTCAACATTTCAGTCTTCTTCAGAAATATGAAAATGGAATGTACCTGTAAACTAGATGCAAATAAAAAAAAGTGCATTTTTAAAGCACATAGAGGGGACTAATAGTCTAGGATCATTGTGTGGATCAGAGTGTATTCCTGTGTGGTATGACTAAGAGCTTCATTAAATACCTGAAAGATTTGGTTTTCCTGTTTTGGAGGGTGGTGGTGGGGATGTTTGGTTGTTTGTTTGGGTTTTTTTTAATCTGGATTTTGCATTTATTTCTTTCCTCTCAATGTCAATTTTCAGTTGATCCCTTGTAAATTCAAAATGCAGCAGTTTAAACTTATATTGTTTCCTACTGTATCTTAAAATCATCAAACATATTATGTTATTGAAGAACAGAGGAAAAATCTTTATTTTAAAATTTTGGTGGGATAAACACTCAATGTCAAGTGACAGTATTTGTCAGTCATATGATTGTAGGATTCATTTTCACACTGATCCAAATTTAAAGATTAATGGAAAAAATACACCAGTATGTTATACAGAACACTGGCCATGGAGGCTTGTAGGAAGAACTTGCAGTGCTAAGTATATGGATGATAAAAAGGCAGGTTGAGTTCAATTTATGTAAATGTGTTATGCATGGAGAAAAAAACTCAACTATATACTTGAAAAGATGAGCTCTGAACAAGATATTGCCAATTAGATGAGAGATTTTAGAATTATTATATCTGTAAGAGAACCTCAGTGAAAATCTCAAAGATTTGAGTCAAAAAGGCAGGTTGAATATTGGGAAGACAGAACAAAGCAGAAAATTATAGTCTCTGCAAGTCAATAAAGTACCTATATCAAGAGCTATTAAAGACACAAAAATCTCTGTAGAGCACTGAACTGCAGATCAAGAGATGGATTATGTAGCCCCATTTTCATAGTTCTTTCCTACCTATTTCTTATCAGCCAGTGGCAGAATTAAGCTTTCGCTGACCAGGCCTGTCCTTAGATTCTAAATAACAGCCTTACAGTCAATTTTGCATGGGTGGATTAATGCATCCAATAACATCGGCTAGCTTCTGTGTAAATTTTGTCTTACATAATAGAGCAGCTGCCATCCAGCAAATGGCTAGATGGACAAAAATGGTTGTCTTCAACAGCTGGAGACATAAATCTCAAAGTACATATTGACACTGGTATCATTCAGATAATGCATACACACACTAGTGATCTTGATGATTCAAGGAATTAAAAGAGGGGAAAAAAAAGAATTCTTTAGGCTTTCTTCAATAAAATATTCTCTTTATAAGGAGTAAAAGCAGAATAAGCAAAAGTATTTCTTGTATGCTTAACTAGAATGTCTTTTTTTTCAGATTATATGTAAATTATATACTGTCACAATTATTTCTTAATCCTAAACTTTTTGCTTATATAAAATCCATAATTTATTCTCATATGTAGATGAACCATACCTAAAATTTTGATTTTTATTATTTAAATGCATAAAAATCTCGAGTTACTTACTCAGCTTTGCTTACAGAACTGGGGGTGTGGGTGTGGGTGTGTATTTTTTGTGTGTGATTTCTTAGGACAAATCTATCAGTTATCAGATTTACTCTTTGCCCACTAGAGGGAGATTACAGGAGTCTTTCTGCGATATGGGGTGATGCAGGCAATGCCTCATAACGTGCTTCTGCATGTGTTTTTCCAGATAACTATGGAATCGAACATTACAAGTGTAGAAATAGACAAACAGGTGGGGGGAAATAAAAGTAAAAAGAATTAAAAAAAAGAAAAAATCAGTAGCTGTGCTGTGCTTCCTAAGTGCTAGTATTTCCAAAACAAATGACAGCTGAGGTCTATGCTCATTTATAGACTCTGGAATTCACCTCACTTAATTATAAATATCTGCCGAAGTATTTTTTTCCAGTATTGGGCTGGGAAAAATGAGAGTGTGGGGGAGGGGGGAGGAGACACCAAACTTGAAAGACAACAGGGAAAGGAGGTTTTCAATGCTTTGGAAGGTTTTCTGTAAGCAACAGTATGTGTAAATCATTGCTAATATGTGGTTGGAATACACGTTTAAGAAGGTGAAATATTAATGTGTCAAATCACTCATGTTCTACTATAAACAGATATATTCTTTGACACACAGAATGGTTGCAAAGTGAAAATACAGAACCCTGCTATTGGTCTATCATATAATTCTTATTAGTCCTCTCTTGTATTCTTAATTGGGCTACATTTTCTGCTCTGCTTATGAAATGTCTCCTTCAGTTTAATGGAGTTTTATATGGATATATCTTGGAGGATTTTTTCTCATTGTACGCTGTAGAGATTTATGTAAGATTTTGTATCTGTAATACTAGTAATATATTTAGAATTATAAGATTAATAAGAGCATAATGGTAACTTAAGGAAAGAAGCTCATCCATGAGAAATTAGAATAGATGATGCATAAAATAAATATTTGGTCACATGCAAATTATTTATATTGAAACTGATCTTAATATTTCACTAAATTTGAATAAAGTACAAGTTTGATTTGCAATAGTTTAGAATTGGAGACAAACAGAAATTTACTGTGAACTGCAAGTACACAAGTCTGTGTACTTGGGGATTAATAACAAAAAAACCTTAATCTTGAAACTTTGTAGAAGCACTATAAAGGGAAATATATATATATATATATATATTCCAGCTGATCTCAGAATGGCCATAATCTGTCAACATGAAACCAGCATTGCAAAGGCAAATATAATTTGCCAAGCATCTGTCATTATCTACACAAGAACAGTAAGGTATTGTATAAGGCTCCAATGAAACTGTATTTAGTATACAATGCATAATTCTAATTGATGATATTTAGAATGGATTATCTGAAAGCAACACAAAGGGTTCTCTGTAATGATCACCAAAATTATGACCTTACCACAAAAGAGGCTATAATAGTTGTTTAGGTCACAAGTTACTGAGTAGGGGTATATTGCTGTAAATATACAAAAGAGGTAACAGTCATATATTTAAATTGATGTATCTGAAAGAACCATCTGTTGGATTACATTTTACATTGTACTTTTTAATTAGATGTTTGCTACATTTCAACTGAGATTTGTAAAACTAATAGAAATATGGGTATTTATGCAATACTATCATTTAACATTGGGCTCCTTCCAAAGTAAACTGATAATGTGATAGTTGCAGTTTGCATTCATTTATTGTAAAGAATGAGGTCCAGAACACTGCTCTTCAGTGTCTGAAATTCTTACTACCATATATCAGAAATCTCAGACAGAGCACCATAAGCTGTGTTTCCAACTACTGATCCAACCACAAATGAACCTTCAATAGGCGCTTACACTCTCTTAAATTATGTCCTTCCTTGTTGGAAGGAGCTGGCAAAGTTTTGGGTTGGGTTGGGTTTTTTTCTGCTTTGCTGATCTGGGCCAGCAATATATATTTTGTTTAACTCCTCTGAATCTTAGCATTTACTGAAAACTTATTTAATATATTAAACTAAGTATTTTAGTTATTTTAGTAGAGTCTTTTTGGATAAAATAAATTTTCTTTAGTGTTACTGACAGAAATGCCTTAAACTTCAACCTTAGTTCCATCTAACCATTGAATTTTATAATAAATAGAAAATAACCATTCTAATTAATAAAATATTATTCCTATTCCTTTTTAATTTGTTAAACCATCTCCTCTAAAAGTAGAAATCTTTTCAAAAAAATTTTGAAAGGATAATTACCATCAGTGGTTCCACCAGCTCCAGGCAGTCAGCAGCACAGCAAGATCTTTTTAAGGAAAGGTTTGAAAAGAACAAGACTGAAATGCATTCCTGCTCATAACAGGATATAAGCAGATACTTAGTAAGTTAGTGTTGTACTTGTATCTAACAATGGCGAGCAGATAGCCTTGCCAAACTATAAAATGCTGATCTTTTTTTTTTTTTTTTTTATTCCACTGATATCCATACTTGCTATGTTGCATATCCTTTCAATGAAGTTCACCATTAAAAGGTGGGAAAACAAAGGCGTTTTTCCACAAGAGGGGGCTAATACTCCTTATTCGGTACTGAGTAGTAGATTTTCTTCATCAGAAATCTGAAATTTAGGCATACCAGATTCCATTTAAATCTCTTAATAACCTTTTCGCATTTAGCTGGTTCCTTTATGAGATACAAGAGAAAGAGGAAAAGTCAGAAATGACCAGCTTCTCAGGTGAAGGCAGCTGGGCATGAGATCATTGTGATTGAATTTTCAGATGAAGCATATTCATAAATTTTAATATTTATTTTTTTTTTTTTAATGAGGACCTCTGGGTACATTCTCATTAGATATTTTTAAAACAGTGCCAGTAAAACTGCTAAGAAAACCTTACTTAACTCCTCTGAGTTTACACAGCTGTTGAGAACATGGTAACTGAGTTACAGTCTGAAATGAGTAAATATCCAAAGCCATTACTAAGTTAAAGCAGTAAAAAAAAAGTTGATGACTGAGCTGATCAGTCCTACATCTTGCTCATTTTCAGAAGCAGTAAGTAGGTTTTTAATCACAGCCTCCTCTGAAATTGGCAGTAAAGCACTTAGACTTGATTTATCTATACATCCCAAAAAAAGTATCATCTAAAGAACTTAAATTTACGGAACATAGACAAAGAAGGCAGAAATCCACTTACGTAAGCAGTAACACATTAGTAATATGCTTCAGTAAAGGTGAAGGAATAATAGGCATTTCAATATTTTCAGTTCTTTATCTTGCATAATTCTTCCCATCTGTTAAAATCACTTTTTTTGCAGTGTTGGGAAAATACATTTTAATTTCCCTTGTTGATTTCTTTTTCTTGATGAAACATTACTTTGCAGTAGAGACAACTAGACATGGATTTTCCCATTTGGTGATGGTAGCTGTAGCCTGAGTTTTACTTGTTGAAAATTGACGTATATGTTAGTCTAATGTATAATACATAAATGCCACTAAAGATGTCACTGAGAAATGTATAAAAAATTATACACTACAGAAATGAAGTGATTCATTCTACACCTACATTTTTTAGAGTATGTGAACACTTGAAATTAACAAAACAGGAAAAGAAGTAACTTTTCAGCAGTTTCCAGACACAATTCAATCTGCATCTAGAGAAACAATCTACTAAATATTTTTTTATTATTCATTATAAGGAGAAGCACTCCAGTAGCATATATTTCAGCAGCACTTTCTACTTTTTGAAATACAACAATGCAGTTTTTGGAGAAATGGAAGGAAGAGCTTCCACACCCAGGAGACAGATGCCTGAAGAAATCTGCCTGTGGCAGACAGACAGAGGAAGATGACCCAAGTTATTCAGAAAGTTCATTTAAAGACAATTGACACATCTTTTTAAATGATACAAGGACATTTTTTGTCAAATGCAACATCAGCTGTGAGAAAATAAAGAGAAAAACAAAACCAGAATTTTTCTTTAATATTGAACAAAGAAAATACTGGAGTAAGAAAATGTTATTATTCCTTGAAGAGTGCTTTAGTGCTTAGGTGTTACTTAAGGCTTAACTCCTAAAGGCAGTTGATGCCAAGATGAATGCATAAGCTTTCACCTAAAAAAGTTTCTAGCTTCTGTAGCTGCCAAGATAAGCTAGTATACATGACCTCTGTCAACCTGAAATATTCCCAGGCAGAGGGCTAATTAAAATCCCATCCACTTCTACAAACTGTTTGTTTGTTTGCACCTGATTATTTTATGCCTTTTCATGATTCCTACACAGCCTTAGTCATGACTCTTGAATGCTTAAGATTATGAGTACCAGAGCAATTCTATTCCTAATGCTAAATCACTTCTCTGCACCACTACTCCGTTCCTGCTGAGAACCTTTCCCAACTATCAGTCATTCTTTTGTAAAAAAAAAAAAAAAAAAAAAAAAAAGATGACACCTACTTATGGCTGTAGTGAGCCATGAAGTAGATCTATCCCCACTGTGGTCCCTGCAATGTGAATTTGAGACAGGATGAGCAATGATGTTATACCCATTTTCTGACAGAAATGTTAAACCAGCATGAATAATGGGTCTACCAGGACAGAGTTGATGTTTCTAGAACACATTCTTCCAAACTAACAACCTTCTGATTTGAAGCACTTGCTATTAGTGTCATCATATCCAACAACAATGGTTCACACAGATTTTCTGCATGATAAATTTTTTCCTTTTCTTTTTTATTTCTTTTTTTTTATAATAATCACTTTAACTTCTGACCCAAGAACCTCTTAAGCTACTGCCAAAGAGTGCTGCTGCACTGTCCCTATGATTTAAAGAAGATGTTAATACAAATTTTAGTATTTGATTTATCTGAAGATAGTTTGTGTTGCTTCTTCATCCTCCACTTGCAATCAGAGATGACTTGATGACTCTGTGCAGTTAGAGCTTTTTCATACAGTCCATCACTTATATCACTGATTTCAGAGGAGTCCACTTCCAAAACACAAATGATTTCTGTGTTGGCTTATTAGTAGTCAGATGGAAAAATTATCTATTGTGTCATAGTGCAATATTCTGAGATGAAATATTCAGGGGAACTTTACATTTTTTGAAATTATGCACGGCAATGTTAAGATCCTTAATTTGTCTTCAGATTTTTTTTTCTTCCTACAGCTGATGAGATGCATTGATTAAGGCTTATGATGGAAAGCATATCACCTAACAAACTAAGATCTTCAAGAGCTTGAAACAAATGTGGAATGTTACTAATGGAAATCAGGTATGGAGAAATAGTTAAATCTTTGAAAAGACAGACAAAAGTATTTTATTGAGTTAAAAGGCCTCACAAGAAAGTAAACCAATCCTAACATGTGAATATTAGTTGTCAGTGGAAATACTTCAAGCATATTCATGTATGTGTTTTGGAGTAATGCTCTGGTTAGTTTATGTAATCTGATTAACAATTCCAATTTTTAAGTTTGGAAAACACAACAGTAACAGTCCATAATGTCTAACACCTCTTTTCTGGAAATAGGTGGTCACTCTTTCAGGTTACAAATTAAAAATAAATAAATAAATCAATAAATAGCAAAGAATGAACTAATAATGAGAAGCCTGAATAAAGTCTTTTGTACCCAACACCTACTTTTGCAGAAAACATTTATCATAGTAGTCAAAATGTATTATATTTCCTGAACTCCTATATTTCTCAGTTTTCTTTTTCCTGTCAGTTATTCTAATTATCTTCATTTTTCAGACAGATTCAAGCAATGTTTAACTAACTAATCTGAATAATATGTAATTACTGGTATTCATTACATTTTTCATGCACTCTGAAGTTCCCAAAGGATTATTTTATTAGACCAAAATAAACCTTGTCAATAACACTGTCAATTCAGAGCATATGGTAATTAGAACAAACTGTAAAACTAGGCAGAAGACTTTCTTTACTCCATTCTGCCTTAGAGTCTAGCATTTTTATAATGACTACTTCTATTTTCTTTTTTTCTTTTCTTTTTTTTTATTTTATTTTTTTAATCTAAGATACAAGGACTCGAGGACAACACTTTTGGAAATAGATCTGATACATTTCAAATATGTTTATGAACCCACAAAGGTTTTACAGGTACTGTAGTATGTACTGGATTAGGATCAAGTTAGAAATATGTCTCAAGAGTGCATTAATATCTTCAGTACAGAGCTGATACGCAAGAAGCCTATCACACATTGCTCAGATCCTCTCAGAAGAAAAGCTAAATATATGGATCTAGAAGACAGGAAAGACAGAGGACATAGATGAAGAATGTATTACAGTGGTTGGTCTCTGGTCACTGTGTTTTAAAGTAAACTTGTCATATTAGAGTCAAATTAGCACCTGTTCTTATTTCTGTCTTATGCTGTATAGTATTGTCAGAGACCAAGGAGCTTACTAATGAGCCTTAACAGAAAAAAACTGGAAAAATCATTGAACCTTAAAAGAAATTCTGTTTGGTTGTATTAAAAATTGAATTTTCCTGGGAAAATGGACAAATAGGAAATATCTGGTTTTCATGCAAAGGAACTCAGAGTAAGTTTCGATATGCATAGATTCTTAAACAACTATTCATAGCTAATATGGTTTTACTTTTCCTATTAGTGTTGTTTCTTGCCTTCAGAATTACATAGCATACTGGGAACCCAATTATTTATTTAATGACCTCTAGAAACTCCTTTATAAATGAACTAGACTACTATGGGTCTACATAAAGAGTACTCATTGTATTTTCAGTTGTAACATTTGTTCAATGATGCAACATCAATGTTACTCCAAATCTACATCACTGTAACTTGCTACAGAACCCGTATAGAATCTTTCTTAATATATATGTACATATTTGCCAATGAGGCAAACAATTGAAAAATTATCACTCTTAGTGATTCTTACAACTCTTAGACTATTATTTTCCTTTTTTTTTTCCTTTCTAAATCAAATCCTTATAGATGATACACAGCCAACAGAACATATCACTGCACTTTCTGCTTCAGTATTTAACTTTTCTTCTCCTCCCCTTTTTAAAGTCATGTTATTACTGACAGCTGCTCTCTCCTTACTCAGGTTAGGGCTTCATTATAGGTAAGAATAATCAGCATTTTACTGATTGCAATGAAGTCCTATGGAGGCCTACACTTTGAAGACACAATTGTGATAGGTTATGAAGAGGCAATGAGATAAGAACAAGAAGATGAACTAAAATCTTACACTATGACCTTTCTGCAAGCAGTGTTCCAACAGTGCTTGCAGGTCAAACAGCCTTGCATCTCACAATAGACTTAGAGGTGTTTCATAGGCTCTATCTTCAACAAGAAGTGCACCAAGATGCACATAGATACAGAAAATAGTACATTTACAGAGGACATCCCTTGTCTCTGAAATATTTCATGCTCATCTTCCTTTAACACCATCCCATCTTCTTTTAACACCATCCCTTAAGCACTTTATTGCTCTGTGTCCATGGGATGTGGTGACTCCTTGGTAAGCTTGGCCTTTCAGAGCAAGAAATTGGGTAGGAATATCTCTCCTTAGCATAGAGTCCAGTGCAGGGCCACCAAGATGATGAAAGGAATGTAGCATCTCCCTTATGAGGCTGAGAGAGCTGAGGCTCTTAAGCCTGAAGAAGAGGAGACTGAAGGGGGACCTCATCAATGTCAATCATGTAGTGACCACAAGATGGTGGAGTTTAGAATTGCAGGCAGCAGGCCCAGGACCACAAGCAGGATTGCTACCCTGGA
>JANHGL010097897.1:0-14468 GCA_024611195.1 Ceyx melanurus | reverse complement strand
AAAAAATACATACTTATTGATATTTGTTATAGAATCATCAAATGGTTTGGGTTGGAAGCGACCTTAAAGATCATCCCTGCCACGGGCAGGGGCACCTCCCACTAGAGCAGGTTGCTCAAAGTCCCATCCAACCTGAACACATCCAGGGATGGAGCATCCACAGCTTCCCTGGGCACCCTATGCCAGGGTTTCATGACCTTCAGAGTGAAGAATTTTCCTGATTTCTTATCTAAATCTCCACTGGAGATTTAGAAGAAGTCCTTCTCCAGCTTTCCTGGAGGCCCTCTAAAAACTGGAAGAGCACAGGTCTCCCTGGACACTTCTCCAACATGTGTTGCACATATTGTTTGATCCATTCAGAGCAGTTATAAAGCATTTTCTCTCTTGGGTCTTCTCCCAGTGCAGGAATGTCCTCTGGACATCTTCCTGTGAGTCTCCACTCCCTGCAGGAGGCTCTGAGCAGCTTTTTCTTCAGCTTCATGTTTGGAAAAATCCCCTCACCATGCTTCCCTCCTCAGTAATATTGCAGCCAGAGAACACTCTGGTCAGCACAAAGCTCTTTGGCAACCACTTGTGCCCACTCTGCTTGGCTGGAGACCCAAGGGGATGAATAACCAAGCCCCTGCTTGGGTCAAACAAAGCAAGGGAGAGGAAAGTGCTGCTGCCTGGCACCTCCACCAGCTGCTATTCAATGTGCTGTGTGAGAGCCTGGCAAGTGGCATCAATCTTTGCTCACTCCTAGGACCAAGGCAGAGCAGAACCCACCTCCCAGAGGTTTCCTGAGGGCCAAGGAGAGCAGGAGGGGTGTGGGCACTGCAGGAGCAGAGACCACCTCTCTGCAGAGCTTTGCTGAAGGGGCAGGTTTAGCTGAACCAGCACCTTGCAGACCTCCTCAAGTCTCATTTGCTTACACACTGAAGTGCTCTGCTGAATTCCAGCCCAGGGCAGCCAGCTGCCAGCCCTTCACTTCCCAATTAAAAACAACACAGAAAACAACCCCGTTTCTGGTTGTACCATCCAAGGGCTCCCTCTTTTCCTGATTATTCCTCTCTGGGCCTGCCCAAAAACTCCAACCAGAGCACCAGGACTGCTGTAGTGTGACCAAACTGTGTGGAAATATCTGTATTTTCCAACTACAAGCTCGTTTCTTTTATCTTGCTCATCTCATCCCCAGGCAAAGAGCTCTGCAAATACCCTGAGGAGGGACAACTGCATTAAATAGGGCTCTCTGTTGGTCTCAGGGGGCTTTCCAACTGCTTCAGAACATGGCCCAAAAATGTTCTTTTCACTAATGTGTTGTCTGGCACACAGAGATAATGCTGAAGGAAAAAGGGCCTGTTTCTTGGACACAACAGAAAACAACCTTTGCTTATCAAATTAAGATTTTTTTTTTTGCATCCTGGCAATGATGTTTATGACACAGAGTGACATTCCAGCTAAAGAGGAGAAAAGGAAATATGCCCTAGTGTGAAATAAATTCCAAAATGGATGGAAAACCATACAAAACATGATTACCCTGGTTCCTAAAGTTACTGCTGGTTTTATGTGCCTGACATAAAAGGCAACTTGCTAAGAAATCCCTGATTACACACTCAATTAGAGACCCCGTTATGCAAATCCCAGGCTTCAGAAAATTCCTTTGTGGATTTCTCTTTCTACATCACTAAAGTTCTGATTGGCTTTTGCACCACAATTCCATCCACTGAGCACCTTCTGCCACATTTTGAGAGATTCATTTATCTTACAAATATTCCTACTCACCCCGAACTTCAATAAGATGTTATTTTTAGGTTTTTTTCACACTTGAAATAAATTACTTTGGATTTGGACATCACTGTTTTCCAAGATGAGCTTGAAATGTGAAGCACTTGAAGTGCTTCAACATTTTTTCCCTGATTTCACACAAAATGACACTTGTGAAAACACTGAATAAATATTTTAAGGCAGTGGCTGAGGGCCAGCCCTCTTGTCTGAACTATTTTCTGGGTATTTTCTCTCTATCCCCAATTTCACTGGATCTCATTTGATGTTTAATGAGGTTCAAAAATCTTTGGTTGAGATGATGGATGATGATCCTTCATCTAAATATTACACCTAAGGGTGGATTTCTCATCTTGGACCAGTGCCCTGGGGAATCAACAACTTCTGCTCCCATTCACTCCCTACCTTAGCTCAAATCCTTCTTCTTAAAAAGAAAATTAAGGAGCAACAACCCTTAAATTAAAGCTGCTTTTGTGATTTTGCACAGACTGCCTGCAATTAAATAAGGCTAAAATCCTGTGTACAAACCCTCCTACCTGTTCACCAAGTGCCTGTGGAAGTCATCTCAAAGTTCTCTGCAGAGGTAGCATGTTCTACATCTTAGATTTACCCTGAAAAACCACAATAAATCAGTGATTTCTTCCTGAACACTCAAGAAGGGATATTCTTATGTTAAAAACATGTTTGTTTTCCAGATTTCTCTAAAATGAAGGGTGTAAAATTCAACACCAGGGCAAAATAATTCTTGACTGGCAGAATTTCACACCCTCAGATGCATTTTCTGTGAGAGTTTCATGCCTTGGAGTTTTCTGTGCTCTCTCTAATTTGATTCTTTGGTCAGAATGACATTTCCCCAGCTTCTCCAAACCTCTTCAGACCTAAACCTACAGCTGAGAACGGTGCTTAACCCCCTCCCTTCTCTGCAAAAAGAAATGGATCCGAAAATCCAAGGCATAAATTAGCCAGAGAAAAAGTGCAGCACGTTCTGTACCACTGATCTCCAAGGGAGAAGGTTCCCAGAAGTGCTGCTTCTCAGCAGAAAGGGTCAATATTTCATGTGACAGGCAGAGCAGGAGGGATGGCTGGAAGCAGGCAGATTATTCCTGATGCCACCAAGATTTATTCTCCTTCACCAGACCCCTCAGGGGTCACTTGCTGTTTACCCCCTGTGGGCTGCCAAGGACAATTTCTACTCCAATTACTGTGCTTTTGCAGTTATTATGCAAAAAGGGGGGAACAGTGTTTGGAAAACATGTCATGGAGTGTGGCCAGGGAAGGGCAGTGGAGCTGGGGAAGGGTCTGGAGCAGGAGTGTGGGGAGGAGCAGCTGAGGGACCTGGGCTGGTTGGGCCTGGAGAGAAGGAGGCTCAGGGGAGACCTTCTGGCTCTGGCAGCTCCTCACAGGAGGTGGAGCCAGATTGGGATAAAGTCTCTTCTCCCAAGGAACAGGACATAAGGAACTCACCTCAAGTTGCCCAGGGCAGGTTGAGGTTGGAGCTGAGGAACAATTTCTTCCCCTCCAGGGCTGTGTTTGGGGATCCTCTGTAGGGATGGAGGAGCCTGAGGAAGGTTCCACTTGGATGTGTTCATTCATCTGGGAGTCTGAAGTCAGGAATGGTGAGGGTTTAACACCATAATTGCTGTCTTCACACAACTAATGCTGGTGAAATGAAAGGTATGGTTATTTTCCTTTTTATTTTAATTAATCATTGGAAAAAGAGGAAAAAACGAAGTGTAAACAGTGAATTTTCAAATCAACCCTCAACTCTGGTCCTGTTTTCTAAACGTCCCTTGGATCAGCCAGAGAATTTGATGGATCAAAGAGGTTTGGATGCTTCTCCTCATCCTCACAGCAGCATTTAAGTGCCTCTAGGGAATCAGCAGTAGCAGAAGGAAAACAGGAATTTACCATGTGCAAAAGAAAAGAAAGACAAAAAGCCTGCAGATTGTGTAGAAAGTGAAAACATCACAGTGATGGTTCCCAGGGAATTGCTATTAAATAGAACTACAACTTGGCATTTAAACTCCCATTTTCCCCATATATAAATATGAAGACCATTAAGAAGCAACTGAAAGAACAAAAATCTAACAAAACAGGAGCTACAGAGCAAGAAAGAATTGACATGCAGATAGTCAAAATAAGTTTTGGGTATTAAAATCAAGGCAGGCTGCTTCAGAAGCCTGGAATCTTCACTTAATGAGTGAAAGTAAAAGAAAATATTGTCTTTTATCTGCCTTCTGCTGGGACAATAACATGATTATTTGCTGGAGGTCGTCACTATTAAAGTGTATTGAGGGGGTTTTGTTCTCCAGAGAAATACCACTGATGTCAGAGCCAGAGCCAATCTCATTTTCCCTACATCAATATTCCTAGCTGGGTGGAGGGTGTTTTCCCAGCACAATACATTCCATTAAAACAGTTTATGTTCTAGTATCCTGCCTATTTAATTAAGAGAGTTTTCAGCTGAGGCAAAGCAATTTTAGCACCACAGCTCTTGCCTTCCTGGAAATGCTTCTTCACAGCTCAGCACTCCTGCCTGTGGAATCACTGCAATTGAATATTTTTAATAGGAAAATATTAAATGTGTTCAAATAATGGGATAATTTGACTCGTTGCTCCCTCTCTGCCCATACACAGAGGCAGAGGAAGACCTGGGTAGACAGCAGCAGTGAATAGCATGAGGGGCAGGGGATTTAAATCAGATTTAGATGAGGTATTAGGAAGATCTTTACTCAGAGGGTGGTGGGGCATTGGAATGGGTCACCCAGGGAGGTGATGAGGGATGCTCCATCCCTGGAGACATTCATGGTAATGAATAAACACCTTCCAGCTGAACTGAGCACTGTCAATAAACACTGAAGACTCAGCTTGGATCCCAACAGAGCAAGATTCAGGTGTTCCCTGCTCTAAACAGCCTCTGAAAAGATCTTTCTATTTTGACACTCACTGTCTCAAAACTAAAACATTCCCACCAGGATTTACACCCACCAACTGCACTGAAAAGAAAACACAATGAAAGCAGCAGACTCTGCCTTGGGAAAACAAATAAATCTAATATATAGCAACCACTTAACAGTGAAACCCAAGGCAGTTTTGCTCAGCTGTTCTGCTTGGAGAGATTTGGAGGGGCTTGGTGAGAAATGAGTGAATCTAGAAAACACTGAGTTGAATTTCCTTGCTTTTGCTCTAGGTCACATGTGGGGTTTTTTTACATGCCAGCACAATCAGAACTCATTTCCAGTTAGATTTCAGATGAAAGTCCTTCTGCAGAGGCTTGTTGGCAATACAGGTTCATAGGTTACTTTCATTTATTATTCAGATTATGGAATCATTGTGGTTGGAAAGAACTTTGAGGAGCATCGAGCCCAACCTTCATCCCAACATCTGTCTCCCAGCAGCAGCCTCTGTGCAATGGCCTGGCATGGCTGCAGGGAGTGATGAGGGCTCCCCTCAGCCTCCTCTTCCTCACCCTGAGCAGACAAAGGCTAGCTCTGCCATTTCTGAGTCACAGGATGCTTTCTAGCTGAAGAATAACTGGTGTTTGTCTCTGATCTCTGCTCAGCACTGCTCACGTGCTCCCCTCAACGTGCAACCCACACGAGCAGCACAAGGGCTCCAAAAGTTTCTCTTTTTCCTTCTGAGAGGATGATTCCAAAGCTTGTGAGGCCATAAAAGCTCTTTTTCTTCCCTGGGAGATGGGAATAAATCAATCCTATCTGGAGGAGATCAGCACCCATCGATTTCCTGGACACAGACCCCATTCATCACAACAACCTCCCTTCGCTCTGGTCTCAGATATGATCAGGTGCAGGGGAAAATCCAAAATCCAGAAGGATAAATTGCAGCACAGACACTGCTGGAGCTGAGAAGATTATTTCAGAAGTATCTCCAGATAATTAGGGTTTTTTTGGGGGAAAAAAAAGTATTATCAGGACTTCCACAAGTAATCAGGCCACCCTGTAAATCAGTTACTGTTCAGTTCCAGCCAGGGGGCCTTGGGTTTTGTGCCAAGGTGGGCTAAGATAACTGGCTGACTAAGGGGAACAAGCACATGCCTCCAAACACTGAATTTCTAGAGACTTAACAAGGCATTTTGAACCTAATATACATTTTTTTCCTGCCTTGGAAGTCCCTATCCTTCAGAAATAAATTCAGATTATAAAATGCAAACCTTCTTTAATAGATCAGGTTAATATCAAACAACAGGATAAAAAAAGAAATGGAAAAAACCTGAAAATGTCAAGTGAACATCCAGGGAATAAACATGAACAACCAAATCTCACCATTATGGCCTGAGATCCTGAGAAACACCTTGGTTTTTTTTCTTACCTTAAGAGAAAACTGTTTCCCACTACAAAGGTCAAAACATACTTAGATATAATTGATTTCTTTTAATCCTATCATGTCTTACAGTGAAGCTACAAAGAGCAATGAAATGATGAAGAGAAGCCAGGGCTTGTTATCTATATTTTCAGCTTTCAAGATGACATGATTAAGTAGGTAATTAGTAGAGTCATTAATGAAGTTAGATCACTCCTAAGTGTTTCAAGCAGCCTTTGAAGGGTAATGCAGGGGGCTGGTGCTGAGGAGCAGAGACAGGAGCAGCAACTTCACCCTGAGCATCAGGAACTGCAGGTGCAGATTCAAAAGTTGAATTTTCAAGCCTTAATTAGATAAAAGACACATCACAGAGGCATGACCTGTTGGTTGGAGTCCAGCCCTGCCAGGGCAGCACTGCCCCATGGCCTCAGCACCACAGCTCCAGGCCTTGGAAACCCCTCCAGGGCTCACAGGGACTCCAGCCCTGCCCTGGGCAGCCTGGGACAGCCCTGCAGGGGAAGAAATTGTTCCTCAGCTCCAACCTCAACCTCCTGTGAGGAGCTGCCAGAGCCAGGTTTCCCCTGAGCCTCCTTCTCTGAGGATTTAAGGCACAAAAATCCAGCAGCAACGTGTGGGCACCCAATGATGATTGCAGAGAAAAAAACAACCAAACTATTTTGTGAGAGCTACTGGTGCTTCTCCAGAGCAGCATCACAGCAGGGGGGGTTTATGAAGCAGAAAGTAGCCTGGCTGTAAGAGATGACCACCAAATGAATTATTTACCCTGACAAATCTTGCCTCACCTGTGCTCTAAATGAATCCTTCACTGAGCTTCTTGAAGATCCAGAGTAATAAAGACCAAACAAGCTTTTCACAGCCTCTCGTGGCAAGGGAAACAATTCATGATGAGATAATGGGCTAGCAGATGGTCAATGTGTTTTATGTCCTTAAGAGCAACAGCACTGGGGAGATAAAACAAACACAGGGCTAGAAAAAGAAAGAACAGGTAAAAGGAACAACCTGAAGGTGGGAGAATTCCAGAGACCTTTGCTGCTCAGAATCCATCCCCTGGTTTAGATCCCTCTGCTTCCCCAGGCAGATAATCTGATTCTAAATTCCTTAAGGGGCTAAGAAATCCAAATTCCCCTGCAGCTCTTCTAGCTGAGTGGGTATTTTTTTTATGGAAAAGACGACTGCATCTGAGCTGACTCAGGCTGTAAACCCAGGCTGCCCAGAGAGGTGGTGGCTGCCCCATCCCTGGCACCATCCCAGGGGAGGTTGGTGCTCTGAGCACCCTGCTCTGGCTGCAGGGGCATAGGAATCCCTGGAAAGGTCCCTTCCCACCCCATTTTCCAGCTGCAGGGTGTTTTTCAGCAGAGAGAAAAGGCTGCTGCCCTGGGAAACTGAAATAGCTGGCAGCCTAATTGAAGTTTCCCCTCTGGGAGATGATCAGGCTGCACAAATATTTGTTGTAGTTGTCATTCCTCTTGCAGGGAAACACCTCCAGAGCTGAGCAGCCCGATTCCCTCTGCCCAGGCACTTCCACTGCAATCAGAACTCCTTTCCAAAGCTGATTACAAAACCAAGGCTACTTGGGGCTCCAGGGAGTCAGGATGGGAAAACTCCAAGCAAACCTGTGGGTCATCCAAGAGCAGAGCTTCTTCTGGAATGGGATAAAGCAGCAGAACAATCAGCATCTGTCATCTGCCCCTTCAATGAGGTGTTACCTAAAGGGGTGTGAATCATGCCTAATTTAAATCCAAATATTTCTCAGGCTGCAGCGTTGGGGAAATACTTTGCATCTCACTAGGTAAGAGCAGCAGCTGCTCTGCATTGTGCTCTAAGAGAATGAAAAATAGATATGGAAGGGCTGGATTCTGGATCATAGCTCAGATTTGGGTGAAAGCTGGGAGGGGGGGAAGGCAAGAGGGGCTTTGGATGAGACCACACATCCTTTTAAACTCACAGGGAGAGCAGAACTTAGAAAAAAATAGGAAGAGAAGAAAAAAAAAAACCCAAAGGGGAGAGAACTGGCTTTGCTGACACAACTCCAAGGGAATTTCTGGAGAGCTGTGGCCATGGTGAGGGATTCAGAGCAGCCAAGGCAAATGAGAATTAACTTTGCCACCTCCTAAATACGGAGTTTTCAACCCCTTGTACCACAAGCAGCCTTGTGCTTTAAACCTGGAAGGTAAATTGCTTTAAACCTAGAAGGTAAATTGCTTTAAAGCAACTTTTTTTCCTTCCTGGCCTTTCACAGCAGCAGATAAAGAACATTTTCATCTGACACTCCAACAAAGACAAAAGGTTGTGAAGAGTTTTGTTGGCAAACAGAATTGTGATCACAGAAAAAAAAAGATTAAAGCCTCCTTGTCACCATGATGACTGCACTCACCACACTAGTTATCACCTCTTAGTTGTCATTTTCCTTGATTTCCTAATAAATTAGTATTTATTATTACAAAGAAACAGGGCTGCTGACCCCCTGCTCTCTGCCCCATGGTGCTCATTTGGCTTAGTGCTGGTTCAGTTCCACCTCCCAACAGCACCAGTCCACATTTCATTCCCACTCCTTGTGCCAGGCATGTGCTGCAGGAGAAATATCTGGACTGGAAAGCAAAGGTGAGGTGGCAGAAGCTGTTCACTGGGTAAAAAACATGTGGAGGTAATGAGGATTTTTTTTTTCTTTTTACAAAAAGGATAAAAAAAAATATCAATATTTCTGGCAAGAAACTTTGGGATAAGTTTCCCACTCCCTCCAAATGAGAAGCTGAGATGTGTTGTGGGAATTTTTTTCCTCAGCTGGGTGATGTTGAGGGCAAGATCTAACTGCAGCTCTGCTAAACACATCTCTACAGTCACAAAAAGACACAGGAAAATCTAACAGGACTGACAACAGAATCCCCCAGGGTGGCTGGAAACCCCAAAGCTCATCTGGTCCAGCAGCAACATCTGCAACTAGAGCAGGGTGCTCAGAGCTGCACTTGGGTGTCTCGAGTGCTTCAAGCAGCAAATTCCCTTTGCCAGGTGACTGAAGTGGCAGCAAATTTGACTTTTTTTTCCAGGAATATATATGCTTTTTTGGCACCACGTTGTTTTTCCACCCTTCCCAACAAGCAGCAGCAGCACACAGTGCCCCAGTTGGTCCCCTCAGCACTGAGGTGCTGTTCACAACAGGAATTTCCACTTCTTGGAACACAAGTAAGCTGAAGTGAGAACTCTGCTTCAGCTCGTACTGGCTGCAGAGGAGCTGGAGTGCTAGTGATTGGCAACTTGGCATGAAAATCTTGACCATGTAAGCAGCTTAAAGCATTTCACTGCAAGATCTCCAGAGAAACTTTTCATATCCACCAAATTCCTCATCAGCTGAGGAGATTTGAGTCACAGGGTGCATGCAAGACCTCATTCTGCCAAAAAAAATTTACCACTGATAGGAGATGAAGCCCTAAAAATTAAACTGACCTCAGAAGTGTGATTGTGCTTCCAAACTTCCCACATAACCTGCATGAGCTGCACAGTGTGACAAGCCCAGGTCCCTCAGCTGCTCCTCACCACTCCCCCAGCTCCCTTGTTCTCCACTGATGTGCTCCATGCTCTCCTCCCCTTGGATTCCAAGGAGATATGTACTTGAGATGCAGTGCATCCCATCCTGACAGGCATCAAAACCAGACCAGACACTCATATTCAATTGGGCTGCTCTTCTCCATTGACCTAGAAAGGAATATGAGGGAGTAGCCCACCCATATACCCAAACCCACTAAAATCATCAGAACCAGGGAAATGAGCTTGAAGCAAAGCACAGAAAGGAAAGGGATGCACAACCTCTACCCACCTCCCAAGAAAAAAAAACCATGAAACAAACCCAAATCAAGGTTCAGGGCAGCATCAGGAGCTAGGACAGTGGCTGAGCAGGGAGCCAGCTGGCTCTGAAGAACATCCACCCTCTGCAGAGTCCTGCCAGGTAATCAGCAGATTAAAGCTTGGGATGAGGCAACCTCCTCCTAACAAGCCAGAAGTTGTGATCTAAAGCAAGTCCTGAAGATATTCAGTGCCATGATCTTGACATTGTCCCAGTTCCATTCTCCAGAGCCTCTCTCTGCAGGAGGCTCCCCACTGGTTTACAGGCGAGGGCACCTCAAATGTTGCTTCAAAGAGAAATATTTCACTGCAACACTGATGCAGATGCAGAAGAAACACTCATATTCATGTGGGATTTTTTTTTTTTATGTGGAGCACTCCAGAACAAACTAATTTATCAGTTCATTAAGCAGTCCAAGGAACTTGTCCTCCAAGACCACAGTTGCCCACCTCTGACCTGTGCTCATAAAGCTGACAGGCCAAGTGTGCTCCCTTTTACTCCTTAGCTTCTCAGGGTGCATTTGGCAACCCAAAGGTCTGACTATTCAAACAGAATGATTATGCTACTTCATATTTCTCATTTCCATCAGAACAGATTAGTTGATAATCCTTGCTGTCATTTCACTGAGCTAACAAAGCTGGTTTTCAACTGCAACAAAAAAAGGCAGCTCAAAACCTGTTATTTTTTATGACTGAGAGACAGATTGATTTTTCCCTTCCCAATTTGTTTAAAACAAAAATAATTCCAGGCTGAATGCTACAACTCAGAGGAGCTTTTGCCACTTCAGGCTATTTTTACTGTCCTCTTCCTCCCCTGAAGTATGATCTTGGGAAACTTTGGAGAGCAGACAGAACAGGAACGGGTCAATACAGTGTATAGAAACCACAGATCCATAACCCCTTTGCCAGGGCAACGAACACATTTGTGCTTGACAGGGGATTTAATCATCCTCTTTGAAGACAAAGGTTTAAAATGTGTGCCTAAAACTACCTCCCTGAGAGCTCAGCCCCCTGTAAACACATCAAACCAGTGAGATATTTGGCTCCACAGTGCACAGCATCTGAGCTGTGCTGCAGGCACAGCTTCTACTCCCTGCAGAGTCAGCAGGATTCAATAGGCTGCCGAGGTCTCTTCTCACGACCTAATGAAGGTCTGACATGAAAGGAGACATTCTGCATTTATCATTTGTTTGTCTGAGTATTAGGTTTTCACCGAGTTGGGCTGAGGGGAAATGAAGCTGTGTCATATCAACTTCCCTCAGCTCCTCCAACCCACAAAGTGGTTTCCTCAGCAGAATGTGATCTTACTGTCTTCTCTCAGCATCTGCAATTATCCACTGGTCGACTCATGCAGAAATTCAATTTGTCTCTCACATCTCTTCCCACACAGGGTGGGTTTTCCCCCCCTCTCCTTGTGGAAATAAATTAATATAGGACAAATACCGAGACCAAAAAAACCGCATGGGACATTTGCTCTGAATTCCAATTTTCCTATTCAAACGATCTCTCTATAAACATCTGTGGCACCTTTAATTTTCTTGCCCATGCTGGGCTGTGTTTTGTTCCAAAGAGATCACATTATGTTGTTCAACACAAAATCACACTGCTAAAATGGAGCATTTGCCAGTAGTTAATATTACTATAGTATATTTGTCTTTATATACAGTGAAAAAACACGAAGCACCAGACAACTGTTTAAAACTACAGATATTTCACAGAATTATTTTGGTTGGAAAAAGACTTTTAGACCACCAAGCCCAGGCCTACCAGGCCCCACAGAGCCGGGCCTACAGGCCCCACCGAGCCCGGCCTACCAGGCCTCACTAAACTTAGAGCAGAAGCCCTTGCAACAAGCATCTTTTCCGTATCTTGTGTAACTTTTAGTCTATTTTTTACCCATGATGTTATCAGTAAAATGGTTAAAGAATAAATCAGGTGTAATAAAACCTTACTAAAGTGGTTGCGTGGGCTGCTTGTCTCAGTAACCAGTGAGCAAACATCCAGTTCGGTGCTCAGGGAGAGAGGGGGATGAGAGGTCATCAGGGCTCCTTTTCAAACGCCTGTGAGGCAGGTGAAACAGCAGATCCTGCTCATTACAGCCAGCCAGAGAGGAGATGAGCCTGCTTCTAACCATTCTGTGCACAGAGCAGCAACCAGCTGCATTTCCCAGCGCAGAGAGGCACTGGAAACCGTGGGCAGTTGCTAGGCTGCTGCTGCTGCCATGCCAGACAGGCTCAGCAAATTGTGCTGATCAATCGCCCGAGAAAACTTCTTATCTCCAACCTCTCCCACACACAGTCCCATTTCAGCACCCAGGAGCTTTGGGAAAGAAAAAAAAAAAGGAAAAAAAAAAAAAAAGCAGTCCGGAGTAGCAAACGCTAGAGGAAAAAATAGCCAATTAAACCTTAATAGCTGGTTCTGGGTCATGGGTTTGTTTTATGCAGTCGAGCAAGAAATGGTTTGTAAAATTTCCAGCACTGAAGATGTAGCTTTCATGGGTTTTAGGTGAAAACAGGCTTGTTAAATGAAATCTGTGTCTTGGGGAGGATGAGGCTGGAGGTATTCTTAGCCTCAGGGCATTTCACTGCACGTGGAAAAGGCTGGAAGGGACTCCACGGTGTGAGCCAAACTCCACTGAATTATTTAGCTGAACATTTTATGACTAAAGACTCTCATCTGCCTGGGATGTCACTATCAAAGACTATAAAAACATCTAACAGGAGACTCAGCTGAATTAGTGGCGATATTAATACCAGCCCCTGCTGCCACATCTGGGGGATTCAGCAAGAGAATCTCTTCAGCTGAGGCAGAAACAGCACTTTGTCACTGAGTAATGGCAGCAGGCAGACTTCATGGGTCCTCCACTGCTACAAACCCACTTCATGAGTGCAGCCACCCGTGGCAGGACAGGCAGCAGCAATTCAGAGGTCAGCAGTGACCATCGTGTCTAAGGCTGCACATTCTTCACAAGATTTTCACTGTGATAAGCTCCATTTTCCCCCCCAAACCAATTGGCTTTCAGTTTTATCCAATTTTTCCAGACCTTTAGGGACCAGGTGACCCTGAGCAAGTCTGGATGCCTACAGGAGATTATCAAACACAAACCAGAATCAATCATAGAACTGTTTCAAGTCAAAGAAACCTTTAAAACCATTTAAACCATTGTTCCCCCAGCCCTGCCAGGGCAGCACTGCCCCATGGCCCTCAGCACCACAGCTCCAGGGCTTGAAAACCCCTCCAGGGCTCACAGGGATTCCACCCCTGCCCTGGGCAGCCTGGGACAGGCCAGTGGACAAGCCCTGCCCTGCTCCTGCTGCCCACACTGGTGCTGACACAGCCAGGATGCTTCTTGGCCACCTGGG
The DNA here is from genome assembly GCA_024611195.1 of Ceyx melanurus. Classification (NCBI taxonomy): domain Eukaryota; kingdom Metazoa; phylum Chordata; class Aves; order Coraciiformes; family Alcedinidae; genus Ceyx; species Ceyx melanurus. Next base: position 1,167 of record JANHGL010097897.1, on the reverse strand, counting down.
CACACACTGGCTCATCTCCAGCCACAAACCCCAGCTCTCTGTGACACTCTTGCCTCTTTGTGTGTTTATTTGCAGTCTTGAAGCTGATACAGTTCTGTTTTCAATGGTGTTTTCAGACAGTGCAGTGCTGCAAATAGTAGTATCAGCACTGCAAATAGCAATATAAGTCTTCTACAGAATGGAAAAGCCTTTTTTTAATATCTAATTCAGTTGACAGACTGAACATATGTAATAGACACTTTTCAGATGCTCTCTGAACCATAAAAGAGAGTCCTCATTTTTACAGCAAAGGTAGGCCAGGGAGGTACAAGGAATTATTCCCTGCAATGGAAATGATGAAGTGTGACATGATGTGATGTGAAAAATTCATCCCTGCAATTAAGTCAAGCAATTCTGAACAGGAATTGACCTTTAAAAATCACCAGCTATTTATCCCTATTTCAAAGACTGAAATCACTGGCATTTATGAACTGGACCCGATTTACATCTTGGCACTAGCAGCAGGATAAGGATCTAACTGTGCTTTTAAAGAGATAAACCAGACAAGTATCCTCATAAACCAAGGAGCAGAGCTCTAAAGCCAGTCTTTGATTGAGATGTAGAGAGTTAACACGTGGCTGGAATTCTCAGCCTCATGCCCCTGGCGTGCACACCAAGGGGTTTAAAGAGCTTTATCCATCTGCAGGATGAGCAGGTCAGTCTGTTCTGAGGCAGCTGGGAATTACACATCCTGAAAAAAATCTCCATTTTCCCCCCATTCCAGCCAAATCTAACACAAAGCAGCTAGAGAATAAACAAAATAATCCTCCTTTTCTAGGCTGTGGGCAACACATACATCAAACCAACGTGCCCTAAACCAGTTGCCTCCAGAAGATGCATCAAAAACAGAAGCAGGGGGATGAGAGGGCACAGTTGGCCATGCCCAGTGCCCACACCTACACACCCAGATCCACTTCCTCGTGGGAAACAGTCTTCACTTCACTGAAAGGAAACTGCAGCTGGATGGAAAAACACTTTTTTTTTTCCTACCCCCTCTTTGTAAAGATGCTCAAAACATAAAGATGAGCCATTGTGACTACTGAGAACAATAAAAGGACACCTCAGAGTGGCCGTGGCACAAGCCCCCCCCCCCCCCCCCCCCCACCGCCGGCCCACCACGCGAGCCCG
>JANHGL010097349.1:0-14504 GCA_024611195.1 Ceyx melanurus | reverse complement strand
TCAAGGTCTTCTTTTGTCGAGTGAAAACCATACTGACCAGTCAGCAGCGCGTTTGACTGGATGGGCTGCCCCTTTTTAACTCTGTTCCGCACGCGCCAGCAGCCAGGCAGCGAGAGGGCTGCTTTCTCTGTGCGCAGCAAGGGACTGCGTATCCGGTGTCCTGGCCACGTGGGAACGCCCCACGTGAATGCTTTTCACTAAGTATGATGATGATGAAAACACTACAGCTCTGCTCTCTACATGTGTTCAACTTACCTTGTGTGCAATCCATATTTCAGCAGAGAGAAGAAAGAGGATTGCATGTTACTCTGGACGATGCTCTCAGGATTTTATCGATTCTCTGTCTTGTCCCGTGTGTGTCCCAGGTGTGTTTAAAAGTGTTGTTACAGCTCTGAAGTTCAAATGAGTCTAGTAAGAATGTCTCCCGGATGTCTTTAGGGTGTGGAGGCAGAAGATAAAGCTGTCAGTGGAGGCCTTTTCAGCTTTGATCATGGCTTGCTGCAAACACGAAAATCTCCCTCTGCTTGGAAGGGCTATTTACCTGTCTGGCAGTTGCAACCCAAAAGTAGTTGACTTTGAGCAGTGATTTATCTCACAGACTCATTCATCATCCCGTGGTTTTATATGGTGCCTTGTCACAGCAAGCAAAGGCCTACCATAAGAAATAAATAAGAATCTTACAACCAACAGTTAGCTCTGGATAAGGCTTGAGGCATTGAAATTTACTGCTGTCTTATGTTTAATTTTTAATTTCATGTTTTTAATGCTGTTTCAGCCTCCAAAGTAGTAAATTATGCAGTTTCAGTTACCACAGAACCCAAATACTACCCAACATCTGTCTGTGAAAAGTGGTTTTTCTCCTAATGAATGAAACATTTTTCCACTGAATTACTCTTTAAGTGGATGCAATCTACTTCACTTGCAATTCCACACCGCCCTGTGTTGCTTCATAGCATTTCTAGTTTCAGTACCCTAGACAAGAACACGTCTTACCCCCCATGCCCATGAGCTGACATTATACCTCTCTGGTTTGTTATGGACTATTTTTGTATCTCCTGTGTCTTTTGTTGTTTGTTTTGGAATTTATTTAATTATTTTTTTTTAAGTATACATTACATTTTGATTCCATAGAAAAAGTAATTATTCTATGTTTATTTTTTTCTATGTCTATGCTTTTGCTTACAGGTCCTCACTGGGAAAGGATTATACAGGAGGCAACAAAGTCATTTGAAATGTCAGCACAGCATCTGTTATAGAAAATAAATAAATACAGAATACATACCCTGTGAGAGGCAAACTGTTATTTTTTTAAATGGAAGTATTACTGTGTTTTATACCACTGTTTACTTAAAATCAGATATTTGCTGTAATGTAAACATAGACTTATATACAATATTTATAAGCTGTCACTTGAAGATATATTGTACCATCTATTTCAGAAATTATTCTTTGTTTTTGAATTCCAGAGTATGTATATGAGTTTAATCTCACAAATCAAGTCGACCTTATCTTCCAACTCTCCCTTGGTTTTGTTTTGGGATTTTAGGGTGGTTTTTTCAGCATGAATATGGTGGATTTGAGCACTTTATTTTTCCTTACAGATCTTGGTTGGGAAAACTGTTGGACAGGGAAGTGAATCACAGAAACAGAATGACAGAACATCCTTACCACACAAAGACTCTGGAGTCCATTTTCTTCCTGTTCCAACCACATTAACTGTAGAAAAAAAAAAATTAAAAAAAGAAATTATTTCCTAAATGTTCCTCAAAGACAAGATGAACACCATAGTAAGTTCTGGAGCCAGAACTTCTGTAATGCAGAATTGGAAGCCTGTAATACTAAATCAGACATGTTTTTATCTTGAGAGTTGAAGAATGTCTGTTTTCATGATATTATCACCTGAAGTATGTGTTTAGAACTATATCCTCATATCACACACAGGGAGTCTTTCCACTTGCAGTGTGTGTAGGTGACAATAAGGGGAAGTTTATCAAAATGAATATGTATTTCTAAAGCTTGCTTCTTAATCAATGTGATGCTGAGACATCCTTAGCTACAGTAATGATAGTAGCCATCAATGATGGAAAATAAATAGCTTGGTCCTGTACCAAATTGATATTTTCTGAATTTAATTTATTTTGACCTCATCAAATGTATTAATTGTGCAAATTATGTAAAAAAAAATCTTATTTTTTTCTTCACGCAAGTCCTTGTGAAAAAACATGGATTTTTAATAAGGGCTTTTTCACTGGTCCATTCCATTCCAACAAATTCACAAATCATTTGCTGACTTTCAGCTACTACAGATTTATCAGTTCATGTGTGTAAAAGTGACAGCAATATTTCTATTACCATGATAAATGCAACTTGGCCTCAGAGATGCACTGGTTTGTTGAGGCTTTCGGTCTTTGTTTTTGATTTGTTTTCTTTTAAGCTTGACTTAAGACTACAGAAAACAATAGGAAAAACCTAGCCTAAAAATGTTTTGCACTCTCCCACCCGGCCCTGGCAGTACAGTCAATGATAAATACTTTTTCAAAATGGCAATATTCCCATCTTTTCTTTCAGTTAACACTGAAGACAGAGGTAAATATAACTTTCTTTAGGACGTTATTTGTTATATTCTAGATAGAGGAAGGAGGATAAACATTATTCACATATAATATTTAGACAAAAATCCCATACAAGTTCATCAGCATCTGAAGGACTGTATTTGTAGCGCATGGATTTTTCTTGTAATGACAGCAACACATCGATCTTGTGTGTCCTGTACCTTATTCACTAATGACATTCCTTAAGTGATTTATTGAAATATTCAATATGCTTCAAAACTGAAGTTCAGCACTCAGTACTTGCAGTCTCTGTGGGCTAATTAAAAATATAAAAAGTTCTGGAAGGTGCTTTGCTGTTTATTTTATTGGATTGTAAATTGTAAGAATGCTTTCAATAAATTGTAGTTGTGCATAGCAGGGAAAAAAAAACGTTCAGAAAAATGCTAATAGGGGTGCAATCAGACTCATAAGAACACCCAAGGTCCATAATTTTGCATTGACAAAATTCTTTGGAAAATGAATTTTGAGCAAGTGGAGACAGAGCAGGGAACTTATTGAAATGTTTCCAAATTTAGGACAGTATGCAAACACACATCCCTTTTCAAAGATGCTGAATAGATATTTAGGAACATTCAATAGTACTAATTTGTGTCTATTATTTCTTTCTGCCACTCATGTAGCTCAGTAATTGAAATGCTGAGTAATAGCTTCCCTCCTTATTTCTAATGATGCCCTTTATAATCCTCTTTTTAATGTGGTGCCTGAACTTTAGAAATGTTGTTCACTGCCAAATGTCATTCGATTGCAAGATGTAGCAATGGAAACACTCTTGTCTTATCCATTTTACCAGATGAAATTGTTGTGGACCCATACGGTTGTTAATTGTTTATCTACTATTTCCGGTTCATTAAGTAAAAAAAAATAAAAACAAAATTCCAGTTGTCCTGGTTTAGACCTAGACAGGGCAAACCAAGGTCCTGTTATTAAATTTAGATAGCGAAGAATATAATTAGGCATCTTCTACCTCAATAGAAAAGTCAAACCAAAATCAACTTCATAGAGAAAGAAAACTGTTAGAAAAGATAAAAAAATTAGTTCATAATTGTTAGATAATGCAGACATGAAAATGTTAATCATTGCAGGCTACCTCCTAAGTATAGCTACTCAAGGCACGACTAAAGGGTTATCACTATCACAGTAAAAACTGTGCTGTACTTCTCTTACATCAGTTCAGATAGTGTGAAGAAATAATATTTTTTTTTTCTATCAAAGATGCTATCACCAGCACTTTAACAGCCTCTCACCGTTCTTTTCATTTCACTCTGTAAACACCTAACAAAACCTAACAGTGGTTGAGTCCCCATCCCTGGAGGTGTTTAAGAATTGCGTAGACGTGGTGCTGGGGGACATGATTTAGGGACACTGGCAGTGTAGGGTTAATGGCTGCACTTGATGATCTCACAGGTCTCTTCCAGCCAAATCATTCTATGATTCTATGAGACCTTGGCACTGTGGGAACTCTTTGTTGATCAGCCAGGTCTTGAATCATGTCATAGGTCCATGTTCTTGGAGCATTCTGCATGTAGAGCACTTAGGGAACCTTTAAGTGGTTTAAAATCACTTCAAATACCAAAACATTTGAGGTGTACAAGAAATGCCCACTGCACTTAAGAAACTTTAGAATACTTGCTCTCCTGGCTGCTGTCCTCAACTCCTGTTGGTTAACAGGAGATGTGAGCATTACCTCATCCCCTTCTGAATGAATTGGAAGGCACTGTGGGGTAAATTTGGCTATAGCTGCTCTGATCTGTGTCTGTCACCCTGTTTATAGCATTTCTTTTCCAGGTTTTTCATGGGCTACCTGCCCTATGGCTTGCTGTGAACTGTCTCCTTTTACAGCTGAGGTCCAAAAAAGGTTCTCTATGGGAGGATTATGCATAAGCCTCACTGGACAGAGATACGAAAGGGAGAAGTTTGTCCTGACCTCCAAGTCTTGAAGTTACTTTATAAAATATATGTTATTTGCAGGTATCTCAAGAACCTTTGTGCTAATCGGAATCTCAGCTGCCACTTTTCCCAGGCTATACATTGCTTTGTAAACTTTACCCATGTCGAAACCATACACCTGCATTACCTCTTTAAAAAAAAAGGCACTTGGCTTTTGACAACTCTATTTACAGACTTTGGTTTGCTTTTTTTTTGTCCACCCTTCTAATTGTGACAGAATGGTAAGGTGTGAAAAAAAAATGAAGCAGCAAGCATGAAGGAAATATTGGCTAATAATACAAATGCAAATTCATAAGCCTTGATAAGCATTTCTTTAACATCCAGAATAGTCTCATAAGTTCCCAAAGAAATACTGAATATTTGGTCTCAGTTTCAATAGCACCTTGTGCCATAGAGTTAAAAATTAGAAGAAAGTTGTAGTTGGCAGTGCTTTTTGATACTTTATGCTCTCTTTGCTTAGGTTCAAATACCTATTTAAGCTAAGATGCCAAGCAGCCGGGAGATAGTTCTCTATTATTTTAAATGTGTTTGTATGCTGTGTGTACTTCAGATATCTTTGATAGTATTAGCCATGCGATGAGACAGTTCAGTGAAAAATTAATGGAAAACTGAAGTATAAATGTTAACCTTATTTTGGACCTATTTTGTGGGATGAGAATTTGTCACTAAATATAGACAGGTTTTTCCTTCTTATCCATCCCAGAAGAGACACCTTTTGGTAAGATTTGCAACTGGCTGTGAGTTTGTTTTTCCCTGGGAGATCACGTTTGTTATTGCAATTATATTATTTTTGAGCTGTGTAGTGATTTCTACAGTTTAGTGTATTTATCATCATCTGTCTTAAAGAATCTGTATATGTTGCAAATGTAATAAACCATGCTATTTGTGAATTTGCTGCTACTTGTGAATGAAGCTGAACCTACTGCATAAGAGGCTTTTTGAGCATCTGGAATTGAACTTACAATCATGGGAAGACTGTGCAATTGGTCCACCCAGCCTTTGAAGGGAACTGGACCTACAGCAAATAGGTTGTTAGCATCTGTCTGGTGTTGGATCTATAACAGCAACACATCTTAATTGATATACCTATTAAGAGATAAATCCAGCTGCCTCTAGCCCGTCTCATCTCTGGGAACCACTAGAACACAAAGGAATTAATCTCTTAATATATTTACCCTTCACTTAATGCAACACTATTAGTTTTAAATAACTTAATTTTAAGCTTCCAATATTCTCCAATTTAGTTTGAGAATTTGGCTTACAGTCACAATACAGTTTTACAAAATAAATTATATGAACACTTTGATTTCACGTAAGAGGAAAATACTGAAACTGTGCAAAAGCTGGATTAAAAGGCGGGAAAACAAACAAACCCCACCAAACAAATATACCTAAACGAAAACAAACAAACAGAAACAAGAACAAAACCCAGAAGGTGATGTTATCTTTCTGGGAGGAATATTTGTCCTTGTTTATAGACTGCCCCATGTCTGATAAAATTAAACAAGATTTATATACTATTACTGCAGGGGTTGCTGTATTTGAGGTAATGTTAAAACTCTCACAAATCATTATTAATTTAAAATTATTCCAATTTCTTTCAGATGACTGGTAAATGCTGCAAGTGGAATAAATCTAGATGTTATCCTTGTGCTCTTAGTTCAGAATTGCCCTTATTATGGAAGCACCATACATAGGTTTTTTTGGCAGACTTTGCATTAAAATATGGGTCTAAGCTTCATGTAAAGAAATATAAATAGCTGCCTGAGTTTCATGGTGCTTGCAGTACAGCATCAGGAGATGGTCAGAGAATAATGTTCAAGCACAAAAAATGCATCTGTAATACATATGAGGACACCTGAACTGCAGATGTCATTATTTAGCATCCTCAGCTCTTATTTTTTTGCTGAGCTCTTAAAATACACTGGGACTTATATGGCCACAATTCATATTTGAGAAGTGAAAGTGTTTTTTTGATATGTTTAGGGACCTTTATGTTCTTGTGATAGAAGTATTATGACTGCCAGAGAGTGTAACAAATCTTGTATTTTCCTTGCTGGATCAGAATTGTTGTGTTAAAAATGTCTGTTAATTATAAACCATACCTCTTCATTCTTTACAAATACCAAAAAAATATCCAGTAGTTTTATAACTTTTTATAGGCTCATAACATCTCTGGGAGGAATTGTAAAAAATACACTGTAAAGAATGAGACAACTTTTAGAGCAAGTCCAAGCAAGGGCCATAGTGAAGGACTTCTATGCTTAGCTTGTCTTCCCATCTTCCCTCTCAGGTTGGAAAATAAAAAGGTTGTGCTGTTGTTCTTAAAAGTATTATGTTTTCATTTTAAAAAAATAACAATGTAGATTCACTAGCTGGGTAACTAGGTTTCCACCTGGGGAAGAAGAGATATAACAAGAAGAAGAGATTTTCTTCTTTTTTTTCCCCCTCATTTTTTAAACACAGGTGCTCTTTTGAAACTAAAGTTACTTATTAAATTTTCTTATTGATGTTTAATAGAAGATCAGCAGTAAATAACAGTAGAAGAGCTCAGCCTCCATATGTGTGATTGGCTCATGTCAATTTTATGTGGCATAAGAGAGGAATGAGGCAAGAGAAATTGAACACTGTGAATGGATAATAATTTTCTACAGCAAGTTAAATACTGAGGCACTGTAAGTGAGGTTATATAATATAAATGCTTAGGTAAGGCTAAGACATTTATTTTCAAAGCAGGAGACCATTTTGGAGTCACAAAGTTTAGTTCCACTGTCACCATTATTATGTGAAGGATTAATATAATAAAATCCATCAATAAATAAAAGTGACTTTGTGGATCAGTAAAAGAGCCATCTGCACCAAAATCCTGTGTTTTGTTTGTCTAAGGCTACAGGAGTCTTACCCATTCCATATGTGCTGAAGCAGTTTAGTAGAAGTAAGAGAGAAAACAAAAACTGAGGTGAAGTTCAAAGCTGTATAAATTAACTTTCTGGTGTAATTCCTCAGATTAAGTCTGATTTTTTTTTTTTCATAGGAGTAATACATTTTGCATTATCGAGTCAAATCCAAGAGCAAAAACTGTCATCAGTAGTTGGAAAAGGAGTGATAGAAAGCTGTTGTTCTACAAGCTGGTGGAACATACATGTTGAGAGGGTCAGAAGACATCAATACACCTCCAAATTCACCTTTAAATCAGGAAGTGAATTAAGAGTTTTAATGGAATTTTAAAAATATTTGTCACGTATAGTTATTTTTTAGTTGTGAATGGACTCATTTGTGGACACTGGAATTTTGAATGCCTGCACTTATGACATGAGGTCATACAGAGGGCTTTCAATTATTAAGGTGAGGGAATAAAATAAATTTCATTTTTTCTTCTACTCCTTGCCTTACTGCTGTTTCCCTGTCATTTCACCTGAACCATGAGGTGACCTTATGTGTGTCAGGAAAAAAACACATGCCCACACAGGGCTTGAGCATGGCCCTACAAAGAGGTTGTTTTGTCCCTAATTGAATGGTGCTCTCTGTAGCTTCCTTCATGGATTTTGGAGTAGGAAAGATGTCTGTGTTCAGAGAGTTGGGTTTCTCTGTCCTTCTGTGGCTACTGACTTCAGAGGACATCTGCTGTTCAACACTGCCTGAAAATCCAGTTCCTGTGTAAAGATACAGAACCATTTTGCTGCCACTCAGGACTGGTATAGTTGGCTAGATGTCTCTCCAGACAAATGATGACGTGATGTTAGATCTTTGCTGCCACATGGATCACCATCCCTCACCTCCACTGAGCCAACTGTAAGACCTCACTACCACACTTCCCCTCAGGTACTTCCAGCTGCTCCCAGACTCCTCTCTAACAAGTCCAGTTTTATCCACATCCTCCTTCCAGTCTAGTTTAGAGATAATCTTCCAATGAATCCCATGATCCTTCCTCCCCTGTGAGACAGGCATTCCCATTTTGAGACAGGCATTCCCCATCTCTTGCCAGCAGGCCTGGGGGCTTGGAAAGCAGCCCATGGTCAAAAAAACCCACAATTCCACTGGCAGCACCAGCCTCTGAGCCACGTGTTAATCAGGTGTGTTGTGTCCTGTTCCTTTCAGTGTTCATCCAGCCACTGAAGGGCTTAATGAGAATATGATCTGTGCCCCCTATCCTTCAGAGCTCCCTATGCTCTAAAGTCCTTTTTAATTGTTTTTGGACTTTTCTCCACAGCCTTATCACCCCAAACCTGCATAACCACTAATGGGTAATGATCTAAAAGGGGTACCAGATGAGGGACTGTCCTGGGGATGACCCTGACCCAGGCCCCAGGGAGGCAGCATTTCCCCATGGGATGGATCTGGGTGGTACATGGGCCTCTGGTCCCCTGAGAAGGGAATCACCTGTGACAGTGACCCTGTTTTTTTGTCTAAAGCAGTCCTAATGTGGGGGCATGATGATTCACCCCAGGCAACCCCCTGAACGCCCTTAATCTCATCTGCCTGGCCCTCCAGTTCCAGAGCCCCAAAACTGCCGTGTAAGGGCAACTGGGAAGGCATGGAAGGCTGGGAGGGGACTCACCTGCTGCCCCGTGCAGGGACCTATTTCCTTTGCCCCAGGTCTCTCAGGTTCCCTCCTTCCATTCAGTCACCCTGCACACAGGGTTGTCTCTGCTCCCTGCAGCCCCAGGGACAGACTCAGGGGCTCCCTGAAGCCGAGACCTGCACGGCTGCAGGTTTATGTGGCAGCTCCACCTGGGTCCCCACTGTCCCTCCATCAGTGGCTTTCAGTGGCTCTCTGGCCATGCCCTGGACCTCCTCTGGGAGAGGTGACATCCACTGGTTGAATTCGCCTCTCAAGCCACGAACAGGGACCAGTTACCCCAGCTGTTGGGATCTTCGGGTAAAAGATTTTACACAATAAAAAAAAATATCACTCTAGTAAAAACAAAATTGTACTCGTTAACAGAATATAAAGATATACTTTTATAACTACCTACTTCATTCCTGCTTTGTGATCTGAAAACAGCTAATTTTTTTTTTTCATTTATCCATTTATGGAAAAAAAAAAATTTGGTTTGATCTTATGAAACTATTTCACAGCCAGATGCTTATGCATGAAGACAGTATTTTATTTTGACAGAGATAATAAAGGAGTAATAATAAAAATCCAGGAAAAAAATATCCTTCATGTTAGAGAAGAAAATCTTCTGTTGTTGGCTTTCTTGACATTTAGAACTCCACCTGGGAGATGTTTCATTTCTGTGTGTTGACCAGGAACCAGTTAGCTGAAAACACAAACTGCTGTTTGGAAGGGAAAACAGAGAATATGAACAACACACACACATAATGTGAAAAAGGTTAAAGTGGTATTTTGAGCAGTCAGTCATCTCTAGGAAACACTGAAGTAACAGCTTATTTAAAATGTCACTAACTGGATCTTTTTAAACAAAGACAAACTTTAAAAAAAAAATAAATTTGTGTGTGTGTAAGGTGTTGATTTAATCAGAAAAGAATAATTATTAGAACAATTTGAGAGTTTTGTTCGTTAAATGAAGAGTCAGGGTCATACATTGTCTTTTGATCTTTGTGTTTTAATTTACATAGTTTTTCATAGTTTTGTTTTGTTTTTCACTACAACCTGAAATGAATTTATATGAGCTTGGTTTTGTCTGTTTGTTTGGTTATTTTTTTTTGTTTGGGTTTGGTTGGTTTTGGTTTTTTTTTGTTAACCCTCACTGTGTGTTACTTTGGCACAGGTATCCAGGTATCCTGAAGAACTTTTGTTCTACTAGTAGCTATGGCTTTCTTTCCATTTGTAAACTTAAGCTTGTTCTAACTTTCTTCTCTCTGGAAAATATTTGGCAAGCATTCTTGTAGTTTTGGCCAAAAAACAATCATTGACTTATAGTCAAACCCATCTTTTATTTCACACTCTGAAAGCAATAAAAAAAAAAAAAGAAGAAATTTTCATGGGATATCATGAACATTGAGTTGAGGTCCATGTGCTTTTACATTTGCTGTGGGACATGAACTAAGTCATATAATTTGGACTTCCAGTCTTGTAAACACCCACAGTTTTCACTACAAAAGCTTTTCAACTAAACATTATGACTGCATGAAAATTCTGCTTTCCACTGATGTCCCTGAAGTTACTCTTGCTTCTTCATTTTGACTAAATATTATAACTGTTGTTGCTAGTGGTATCAACTTACAACTCAGCTCAAATTTAGTACCAAACTTTTAAAATGCCATTTACCGTCTGCTGAAGCCTTGAGGTAAATTTGCATGCTTGGTAATAACTCACAGTGGAATACTCCCTATTAGCCAGTGTTACAATCTTCATAGATGCAGCTTTGTTCCATTCTCCAGATCTGTTTTGAATTAGACTATGTGTTGAAAAATCTTTTGTCACACTTCCAAGAACTGTCCATTTGTTTAGGTTTTTGTTTGGTTTTTTTTTTTGTGTGTTGGCTTTTTTTTTTTTTCCTATTTTAAACAGGGAAACTGTTTAAAACTGTTCTATGCTGTACGGTTATCTGTGATCTATTGGTCAAACTGTGATTAATTAATGCGTTATTTCACCTCTTCTATCCACACTGCCAAACTACTTTCTCACCAGCAGTAAATGATTGCTTTGTACTCTCAAGCACATGCTTTGACCTCTCCATTCTTAAATTAATCCAAAAGACAAGAAAAATAGTCTATTAATTCCTCCAGGGTTTTACTAAGAAAAAAATAACCTGTACAGTTCTGAGGAACTGAGGTTCACTTTTGGCTGTCCATACAGTGTCTTGTGCAACAGCCATGTTTTGGTCATAATGACTATTCCTTCAGAACAAAGATGAGGCTTTCTACAGACAACTGATGCCAGCCTCTCAATTACAGTCCCTGGTTCTCACAAGGGATTTTAACTACCCAGAAAATTGCTGGAAGGCCTCCTCAGACAATATCCACAGTCCAGGTGGTTCCGCCACTGTATTGGTGATCACTTCTTGATGAGCCAACTAGGAGAAGAGGACTGCTGAATCTTACACTTACTAATGAGGAGGATCTGGTTGAAGAGGTTAAGGTTGAGGGCGGACTTGGCTGCAGCAACCACAAGATGGTGGAGTTCAGGCTCTTGTGCAGCAGGAACAGAATACCAAGCAGAATCACAACCCTGGACTTCAGCAGGGTCAACTTTGGCCTTTTCAAGCAATTGAGAGGGCATGGGGCAGGGAGCACTTTCAAGCTGAAAATCAGAGCATCCCAACTGGTAGGAAATAAGGGTTGACAAGAGACCCACATGGTTAAACGGGGAACTTCTGGTCAAATTCAAGTGGAAAAAAAGAGTAAAGATCATGGACGGAGGGAATGGTCACTTGTGAGGAATATAAGACTGTTGTCAGAGAAGGAAGGGAGGTAACTAGGAAAGCTAAGGCCTTTTTGGAATTAATCCTTGCAAGAGATATCAAGGACAACAGAAAGGGTTTCTTGAAATACATTTCAGTTAAGACTAACACTAGAGGCAAAGTGGGCCCACTGATGAATGAGGTGGGTGCCCTGGTGACAGATGATACAAAGAAATCAGAGTTATTGAATGCCTTCTTTGTCTATGTTGCTAGGGTCTGTCCCCAGGAGCCTCAGAACCCTGAGGCCCCAGAGAAAGTCAGGAAAATGCCTCGGTTGATGACAATTGGATTATGGACCAATTAAGCAATCAGGACATCCATAAATCCTTAGGTCCTGATGGGTTTCACCCGCAGATGCTGAGTGAGCTTAACAGAGACCATTACTAGACCACTCTCTATCATCTGTGGTAAGTCATGGGGAACAGTAGAGGTGCCTGAGGATTGGAGAAAAGCAAATATCACTCCATTCTTCAAAAAGGATAAGAAGGAGGACCCGGGTAACTATAGACCAATCAGCCTCACCTCCATGCCTGGAAAGGTGATGGAACAAAGTGTCCTCAGCAAATGTCTCTCAGCTTATCTAGGATAAGAGGGTCATTAGGAGCAGTCAGCATGCCTTCACCAGGGGGAAGTCATGTTTCACAGAATCACAGAATGTTTGGCCAACCTGATAGCCTTTTATGAGGATATAATCAGGTGCATAAATGATGGTAGAGCAGTGGTTGTGGCTTATCTTGATTTTAGTAAAGCATTTGACGCCATCTCCCACAGCACCCTTGCAGCTAAACTGAGGAAGTCTAGATGGTTTGGTAGTGATGTGGATTGTGAACTGGCTGAAGGAGAGAAGGCAGAGTGTTGTGGTCAATGGGACAGAGTCCAGTTGAAGGTCTGGATATGGTGGAGTCCCTCAAGGATCAATACTGGTATCAGTACTGTTCAGTTAATCAATGAACTGAATCATGCAACAGAATGCACTGTCATCAAGTTCACTGATGACACCAAGCTGGGAGGAGTGACCCCTCTATTTTGCCCAGGTCAGGCTGCATCTGGATTATTGTGTCTGGTTCTGGGCACCCCAGTTCAAGGACGGGGAACTGCTTGAGGCAGTCCAGCACAGAGCCATAAGGATGCTGAAGGGAATGGAGCATCTCCCTTATGAGGAGAGGCTGAGAGAGCTGGGGCTCTTTAGTTTGGAGGAGCCTGAGGGGGGACCTCATTAATGTCTATCAATATGTTAATTTTTGAGTGTCAGGTGAGTGTCAGGAAGGTTGAGCCAGACTCTTCTCAGTGATGTCCAATGACAGGGCAAGGTGCAATGGGTGCCAGCTGAAACATAGGAGGGTCTGCATAAACAGAAGGAGAAGCTTTCATGGTGAGGCGGAGAGAGCACTGCAGCAGGCTGGCCAGGAAGGTTCTGCAGTCTCCTTCTCTGGAGACATTAAAAACCCACCTAGATGTACCTGTGTTACCTGATCTAGGTGGTCATGCTCTGGTGGGGGATACGGAGTGGACTAGATCATCTTTAGAGGTCCCTTCCAATCCCTAACATTCTGTCATTATTGTCTGATTAGTCAGTTTATTGTCTAATTATTGTAATAGCAAGAGAGTTAAAATACCTTAAAAATCTGTTATCTTAGTATCTTTTCATACTTGCCATTTAAAACTGATAAATAGCAGATGAGTGGGGCACTGCCATCCTTAAAGGATAGTGGCTTTGTTAAAAAAAGGAATCATTTAACAAAATAAGAGCTATCACTACAAATGTAAGAGGTAGAAATGTAGGAATAATGATATATCAGGGCTGACAGTAAATACATTGCAAGCTTAGAGAATAGCTAAAATGATGTAAATTGAACATAAAAAAATAAAGTTTAGGTAGCTTCTAAAGACATTTTAGAGAAAAAGGCAGCAACATACAATTAGTGCCTGACACTACCTGTGCAAATAGGTTAATTATTTTTATCTTTAGGTTTCGTAACTGACTAGTTTCAGGAGATCTCCTATCAAATAGAAGGAGGACTGTGATTTAGGAGTGTCCATCCTATGAGAGGGACTTGTCTCTAAGGAGGGTAGCTTGGGAACCAAACAAGCTAATTTAATAATTAATGTAAAAAAAAAGGACACAATATGAAAACTGTCATTATAACTTTGAAGCTCACCTCCAGCAAAACTACCGTTTTGATAGAAAATAGTATGAAATAGGTTTGAAAAGCTGTGAGTCTTGCAATGATTTCCTTCTTCTTCATAACCATTACTGCTTCACCAAGATACAGAGTTTAAATTTTGGAATCAGCAAGTGTTGTGGGATTTATAATTTATTCACTGATCTGTTCTACCTTTGATAAAAAAATGCCCCACACTATTTTCAGAAAATGATGATTTGACCTATAAATCTGTCAAGGTGATCTTGGCACTTAATGCTTTCATTTTTTTTATGTAATGATATATAACACGGGCAAGTCTTGCACCTGGGACAGAACAACCCCAGGTACCAGTATAGTTTGGGGACTGACCTTTTGGAGTGTTCCCTGGTATTCAACTTTAAGCCATTGCTGTCCTTCAACATTCTGATTTT
>JANHGL010096745.1:0-14553 GCA_024611195.1 Ceyx melanurus | reverse complement strand
TGCTCAGGCAGGGGGGTTGGACTAGATGATCTTCTAGGTCCCTTCCAACCCCTAATATCTATGAATCTATGAAATAAGGAAGAAGTTATTTACCATGAGAGTGGTGGACACTGGAATGGGTTGCCCAGGAAGGTGGATGAGGCCCCATCCCTGGAGACATTCCAGGTGGGGCTTGAGGAGGCTCTCAGCAACCTGCTGTAGTTGCAGATGTCCCTGCTGTCAGCAGGCAGTTGGACTAGATGACCTCTAGAGGTCTCTTTCGACCCAGACATTTCTATGATTCTATGAAGTAACATTGGGGGGGTTCTGGCGTCATTTAGAGGGGCCGGGCGCGGCGCAGGCGGGTGACATCAGGCACGATGGTGGCGGCGGAGGAGAGATGAGAGCCGGGCTGCGCGGGTATCGAAAGGCACAGCTAAGGTCTGTCCCTGCTCCGGGGATCGTCTCGGAGGCGGTGGTGGCTCTGGCCCGGGCTGAACCCCACGGGCTCCTGGCAGCCGGGCCGCCCTCGGCCGATTCCCCGGCGCCCCGGGGCGGAGGGAGGGGAGCGGGAGCCCGCTGCCCGAAGCGGTGTCTCGTAGGGAAAATGGGCGGGCTGTTGAGGGCCCCCTCGGGTGCCCCCTCGGGTGCCCCCTGTCCCTACCTCCTCCGGAGGATTCCCGGGGCTGAGAGGCGCTGCTGGGGCCGTGCCGCTCAGGGCTGGGCCAGAGCTCCTTCAGCCGGCTCTCCCGAAGGGCAGGTTCCTGCCAGTGTAGCTCTTACAAGCTGGTGTTTGCCTGGCGCGGCTGCATTTCTTCGGGAGCTGTAATTCCGCCCTTTTCCAATTGCAGATAATAAAGCTGCCGGACTAATCTCCGCCTGTCTCCAGCACTGTGTTTCTGGGAGAATAAAATAAGCCCGGTTGACAGAAAAGGGCCTTTTTGTATGATTTTCTTTTCTCATGTATGCTTAGAAAAAAATCCCACGTACCTCTAGAGCAAGAGCAAAGATAACTCCTCTGGAAACTTCTCAGGCACCCCCACTGCCCCAAAGCTTGAGCCATTCTTTCCTCTCTTCCTCCTCTCTGCCTGTGCCCATCACCTGTCAGACCTGCACAGGCAGCTCTGAGAAGTGTTCCTGGGGGGGTTTTAAGGAGGCAGGGTCAGCTGGAGAGTCAGGAGTGTGCCAGGGCAGGAGGCTGTGGGGCAGGGGTGTTCACACCTGTGTCTTGGGTATCCAAGGGAAAAAAAGTTTCTCCCTTCACCTGCAGGTGCCCTCAATGTTCATGATCCTTAAAGCGGCAACACTCGTACCCCAGCTGCATTCCTGGGCACTTGGGAGCTTCCTGAAATCACCTGAAAAATTGCCGTAGAAAAAGTAGCACCCCCCAGGCTGACGTGTCGGGGTTGTGTCTGAGGCCGGGCTTTCTGGTCAGGAGGCAGAAACTCGTGTCCTGGGGAGCTCTGTTTTCGGTGCAGCGGCAGAGGGCGAGGGCTGAGGGTGAAATAGCGGAGTGCCGGTGTCTGTGGGCAGGGCTGGGTCAGGCGGGAGGGCTGCTCGGGGCAGAGCGGCTCCACCCGGCTGTTCCGATGCCTGGCGAGTCGTCTCGCTTTGCTCAGCCCGGGCCGTGGGCGGAGCTGGCTCTGGCGCACCCGTGGCTGTGACACTTTCTGTCGCTGCAATGTGTTGTCCTGGGGCAGGACTAGGATGAGAGGCGCTGGGAAGCCCTCCTACATCTAGGGCCGCACTCCTCTCGCTGGCTACGTGTTAAAAACAGATGGAAGTGTTTGTGTGGCATCCCCATGGGGAGCTCGCTCAGTAAGGCTAATCTCCAGAGCTCGCCGTCCCGTCAGTGGGCAGCTTCCTCCCCCGCGCCGCTTTTCTCCAGATGCTGCCGGTTGGTGCTGCAGAGCGGGGTTTCAGAAAGCGCTTCGGAGCTGCCCCCGGGTGCTCTCGGCTCTCCCTCGCCGGCTGTGGGCGCTCAGCGGCTTCCCCGTGCGCTGGACCCGTCCCGCCCTTACCCTCCCCGGCCCCGCGGCGGTGGCAGCGGCCGGTTCCTCGCGCCCCTCCGCGTCCCCCGGAGCCGTTACCGGCCGTGAGCAGAGCTCGGCGGGCAGCGCGGCGAGCAGCGGGAGGGAAAGAGCCGCGGCAGAGCGGAGCTATGGAGGCGCGGAGCCGGGGCTGCCTGGAGCGGCGGCTGCAGAGCTCGCAGGAGGCGCAGCCGTGGCAAGCCGAGCTGGTGCGGCACCTGCAGGAGAAGGTGAGGCTGGGGAGCCGCCCGGGGGCCGGGGAGGGCGGGCCGGTGATTGCCGGTGCCTGGGGGTGGGGGGCGGCACCCGGCAGCTTGCCCGGTGGTGATCCCTGCGCCGCTCTCGGCTCCCCGCGCTTTTCTCTGCGGAGCTTGTCTGCTGCGGCTGAGCAGAAACCCGCATTCTGCAGCGGCTGAGCAGCACCGCGGCCAGAGCTGACGCTGCTCGCCAAACTGGTTGGAAACACAGTTTGTAAAACTCGTTCTGCTCGCTTCATGCATTATAGTGTAAAAATCAACCTTGTCTCGATTTCCTTAATATTAGATCAATGCAGCTTCTTCCCTCTGGCATCACTGCATCTTGTTGACTGTCACGTGGAGTCCAAACTGTCAACAGCCTTGTTAGGCTGTGCAGTGTGCCGTGCCTGAGGGATGTAAAGGCTCAGAGGAAAGTCTGTTCCAGGCTGCGTTTGCTCCCCTTCCTTCTCTCTGTCCCTCTAGGTGCTGAAGTACCGGGTTCGGTGTCGAGAGCTGGAGCTGCAGCTGGCAGCAGGAGGGGTGAGTGTGTGGGTTGGTAACTCAAGATGGTGCCCGTAGTGTTTGTTACCACAGACAAAGAAAGCTCTCCAAAGCACTGGCAGAGGAAAACAGGCTTCTGCTGCCCGAGGGTTTCGAGAAGCACTTGGTTTGCCCTTCAGTGTGTTGTCCAGTTGCCTTTCTTAGAGCAGTCTCAGAAATGCCAGTCCAGAAAAGCCCATCGGGAAGGATTTTAGTTTAGTGCCAGAGTTTAGTTTTGCTGGGGTAACACTCACTGACACCCAGCATGTTGAAGGCAAGAATGCTGGCGTTCAGCATCCAGAACTGGCTCTGTGTTTTTCTTCTGCTCCATGGCTCAAGTAAACCTAGGAAACAAAGGGTGGGAGGGCACTGCCAGGCTTCCAGTCTGAGCAGAACACAAGAATCCAACTACGTGTTTTCTTTGTTCTGAAGGGAACCCTTCCAGGTCAGTGGGAAGCCTCAGAAGACCAGAGGCTGAAGAAAGCACTGTTTCGGTTAGAAGAGGAGCATCAAAGGTAAGAGGCAGAACATTTCCTCACCCTTGATGTGCTGGATGTAAGGGGCGAAACCCTGTCAGCTCTAGCGGGTCTCCCGCAGGGGAGTGGTGGGATGAGCTGTTTGGGCAGGAGACAAGTGCCTGGGCTGTTGGGTGGTGTGATAACAGTGTTGGTGCTGCCTGGCCCTGTTCTGAGCGGGGGGTTGTTCATGGGACCTCTCAAGGTCCCCCTTCAGCCTAAAGGATTCTGTGATTCAGTAGGTGAGCTCCTCAGCAGACCCCTGCTGGAGGCTGAGAATTGAGCCCTGACATCCTGAACATTTCACTGTGCAGGAGTTTTCCCATTTGGTTTTCCCTGGACATCCCACCCTGTGCTTGTCGAGCGCCTGGCAACACAGGCATCTTCTGCCACCTTTCTTTCTCTGCTGTGGCTGGCAGCTGGTCAGTGAGTTCCGTGCTGTTTCTCCCTGTGCAAGGTGTGAGTATCTGGCAGCAGTGTACGCTGCCCTGCAGAAGCACCTCCAGGAAGCCACCAAGGACAATGCAGCCCTCAGAGAAGAGGTTGGGAAGCTGCGGGCGGATTGGATGAGGGCCCAGGAGGAGCTGGGACTGAAGGAGAGCGAGTGGCGCAGTGAGCGCGAGGTGAGGCTCGGCTACAGGGACAGCAGGCGTGGTGGGTGTCCTCTCCCCTGCCTGAAAGACTTTTACAGTGACAACAAAGGCTGACTTGGTCTTACTTGCTGTCTTTGCACACGTAGCTTTACGACAGCAACTTAAGGGCTGCCCAGAGTGGTCTGCTCAGCCTGTGGCACCAGGTGCTGACCCTCCGCCACCACTGCCAGGAGATGAAGACTGCCACGGACCAGTGAGTGGAAGTGCAGCCTTGTCCCTTGCAGAAAGAATGCAGCTTCTCCTCCCAGTTGCTTTTGGAGCCTTTAACTGTGGCCCAAGAGATGATTTCTCCTTTGGTGGTCTCAAGCAAGGCCGTTCAGTGTGCTTCAGGCTGCTTTCAGAATCGTTGGGTTTGATGCTGGTTTCCAGATCCACCTGAGGGGTTTGGGCTACAACCAGTGCAGAAGCCCTGAACAGATGGACTTGCCCATGCTGGTGGTTGGGTGTATTAACACAGACACAGGCATCTGTGGGTGCCTTGGCATCACAGATGTGGTGGTCTTTTCTTCTCATTTCTTCTCAATGTTTGGGGTCTTTTCTTCTCATGTTCAGCCTATGTTTATTCTTGCCAGTTTACATCTGCTTATTCCTGTACCAGCAATGGTGAAGGAATAGCTTCTCTACCCAGTTACTGCAGCCATTTCCCATACTGGATTATCAGCTTTCCACAACATGTAGAGTATATCTGAGCTGCTAGTTAATTCTTGAAGCCTTCTGGCTGTTCCATACCTTTCTCCTTACCTTTTGAGGAGAATAGACTCATTCCTCAATCATCAGACCCATTGCTCAATATCAACATACATCCTGATCCTAAAGTATCAGGTGACTGTCTCCAACAAAGATACCCTCTGTCTGCTGCCTTTACTCTTGTGCAATGCTGTGCTTCAAAAGAGTCAGCTGCTAGAGATGGGGACATGGACGTGATCTCTTTCACTGCTCTTCTTCAGAGATTTGTCAGAGCTGAAGGCAGAGCACGAGAAGCTTTCTGCATCTCTGCTTGTCAAGTGCTCCCACGTGAACTCTGCTGTGCAGCTCTCTGACTCCCTCACTCTGGGAAGCCAGACGACTCAGGCAGTGGCACCCATGCAGGCTGAAGAGGACCCAGAGAAGAAGGAGCTTCAGGACAGGTAAATGTGTTTTAAGCTTTGCTATTACCAACATCATCTTTTGTGGCTGCTTCTTGGATGCATAGCTGGGCTTTGTCCATGTTTAAAAGGCACCACTTGTGCAGAACCTCATTTCTGTCCCTGGTCAAACAACCACGTTCAGCAGAAGGGACGGAAAAAAAATGACTGACAGAAGGTCTGTGAGTAAGACAAGACTGGGAAAGAGATTGCAGACTACAGTGGTTTTGCCTTGAGCTGATTCATGCTGAGCAATGGAGACCAATGTAAAGAGAGGTCTGACTTTTGGTAAAGCCCTTTTGGTACCCAGGGCTGTGCTCAAGGAGCTGAGAGGAATTTGCACAGGAGATGATTCTATAGTCTTGGTTTTGGGAGGGAGAACGTTTTTTTCCGTTACAAACGTGTTTACCTTTCCCCTTCTCCTAGACTGAAGGACTTTGCTGAACTTGAAGGGAAACATTCAGCAGTACAGATTGAGTTGGAAGTTGTGAGAAAGACACTGGAAGGATTGCACCTTCAGAGTGCTCTGGAGAAGCAAGAGAAGGATGAGCTTGCAATGGCACTGGAAAAGGTATGGTCCCCTTGTTCCCGGGCAGCACTTGTAGGGGAGGGAGTTGTGATGGCAGGGTCAGCACAGGTGCTGTTTCTGGCAGCAGAAGCCAAACCTTCTACAGAGTAAATCTGACTGCATTTTATTTCCTCTGTGCTGCTGTGATTGCAGCTGAAGAGAGAGAACAACGTTCTGACACATAGAGTGGAGGAGCTGGAGAGAACAGAGATCTGTCACCAGGAGAAGCTGAGCTTGTG
This sequence comes from Ceyx melanurus, assembly GCA_024611195.1. Taxonomy (NCBI): domain Eukaryota; kingdom Metazoa; phylum Chordata; class Aves; order Coraciiformes; family Alcedinidae; genus Ceyx; species Ceyx melanurus. Next base: position 8,669 of record JANHGL010096745.1, on the reverse strand, counting down.
TGAAAGAAGAAACAAAGAACTTGGTGCAGAGAAAGGCCACCTGGAGCAGCTGCTGAAGAAAGCAGAGGAGCAGCAGGAGGGGCTGCAGGTCAAGCTGAGGACACTGGCAGAGAAGGCAGCAGAAACCCAAGAGAAACTCACTCAGGTGAGACCAAAAGCCTGGTGCTTTCTGGGTGAGCTTTTGTCTGCTTGGGATACAGGGAAGCTGCATCTGTTGGGTTCTGCAGTGCTTTTGTTAAGGAGACTCATGGCAGCACTGGAGGTCAGAAGGTTTTGTTGGCTTCTGTTCTTGCAGCAGGAAGAGTTGGCCAGCAGTGGTCTGGAGCAGTTGCACCAGGAGTTCTCTCGCCAAGGGCACGCCCTGGCCAAGGTGTCTGGAGAGAAGGAATTTCTGGAGCAGGAGAAGGCTGCCCTACAGCTGCAACTGGCAGCCGTGGAGCGGCACAGACAAGGCCTTTCAGAAGAGCTGGCAGAGGCCAGGTAAAGGCAGACCCAGGAGCTGGGGAAACCCTCTTGTTCTGTGCCCCTGCAGAGCAGCTTGGAAACGCCCATGAGCTAAGGGCTGGGAGCAGAGGCTGGGCTTTTCCTTGCTGGCACAGGCTTGGTGGGCACAGCTACCCCTGTGTCATAGCTCAGGCAACAGCTCTTAGATGCAGCTATCTAAGCAAACACATCTTGGCTGTGGCTCTTGGGATCCAAGTGCTGTTTCAAGCTGCACGTTGCCATGCGACCCTTTTTCCCTACTCAGGGGTAGGGATCTTGAATCCCTTGTTACAGGAATTGCCACCTGTGGGTGTCAGGAGCACAAAACTGATTTCTGTTTTTGCAACTTGCAGGTCAGTGAAGGAGACCCTGGAATCCAGCCTGCTGGAGGCTCAGCAGCACTTATCTCAGCTGAAGGCCACCAGTAGCCAGCTTAAAACCCAACTTCGGGCAGTCACGGAGGCCAAGGAGATGATCAGAGGTGAGAGCCTGGGGATTTTTTGCTTCCCAGCTGAGGGAAAATGGATTCCAATGGCTGTCAGTCTGCAGGGCTTCTGAGGAGAGAAGGAGCTGGAGACAGATCCCTTCTGCACTGTGATTCCAGCTGCTGAAGGTCAGTGAAGTGGGAGCCACTGCTGCCGCAGGGGCTGAATCTTGTCATCTAATCTGTAGGGGAATTGAAGTGCCTTCACATGGAGCTGGAAGCAGAGAGATGGCAGAGGAGGCAGGAGCAGGAAAACATGACCCAGCAGCTCCTGCGGACACAACAGCAGTGCGACGATGCCCTCACGCTTCGGCAACAGGACTGGGAAATGGAAAGGAGCAAGCTCCTGCAAGAGCTGGTAGGAAACAATGTGCTTTGGAGTTTTCAAGCAAGCTTTGTGGGCTGGCTCTGGAGGAATGACAGCCTGTGTGAAATGGCAGCAGTCACCTGTCCTAGGCCACACAGGCGTTTCTAGAGAAGGCAGGAGAGCCAGGGGCTGGTACTTGAAGGCATGTGAAGACCCCCAGGATGATGGTGGGACAGTAAAGGCAGCTGCAGATTGAGTGTGGGCCTGGGATGAGATTAGCAGAAGGGTGGGTGGTCCCCAGCCAAAGCATGGCAGTGAAAGAGGAATGGATCTTGCAGACTCCTGTCTGCCATAGACTCCTGACTTTCCTGCTTCCTGCAGTCACAGGAACTTTGTTCCTTTTTTTTTCTGGCCTTTCATGATTGACAGAGGTATTCTCTTGGGGCTTAAAGCTTGTGGAGCAGGCCCCTTGGTTTATGGTGCTTCAGTTCCTGGCCTGTCTTGTGCTGAGGGCTTCAGGGCACTGGCCTCTTTCTCAGCCTGCAGTCCCTCTGCATCTTTGCAGTGATGAGAATGGAGTTGAGCTTGGAGAATAGAGGCTTGGAGCCTAGAGAGAAATCCCAAGGCAAGAGGTGGTAGGAAACAGGCAGCCATCAGAGAGGGGAAGGTAACATCTCCTTTTCTCCCACCTCCTAAACCTCCTCTGAAGTTCCTTAGGACGTGATTTACGGGGGGCACAAAGCCACTGCTGTGCACTGGTGTGTTGGAGGTTTGTGGAGGGAATGAAAACTCACATTGATTTGAGGAGCTTGTCTGTGACTCTACCCTGAAGTCTTTTCCTCCCCTCCTCAGGCAAGTGAGCGAGAAGGGCACCGTGTGGAGCTACAGCAGATGCTGGAGCGGTGGGAGAAGGAGAAAGCAGAGATGGAAAGGGAACACCAGAAGAAGCTGCTTGAGCTGAAGCAGGAAGTTGCCACCGTGGAAACTGGACAAGAAGAGGAATTCGGTGGAGTTCCAAATGCCAATCAAGAGGTAAAGACTATGATAGGAGAATTGGTGTGGGGTTTTTTTACTCATCTGGGCTCCTTCTTGATCCTTGTACAACTAAGAGTTTATTGAAGATTCAGTCGTGGATGGCCCATGTTTATTCTGCCAATCTCACTTGGGAATCTGTGCTTCCAAGGGGGCAGATAATGACTTAGGAGAGGGATTCAGCACTGTCCATTCCTCAGCCCGGTCACTCTCCCAGATGTGTTGATTCTGGCCCTTCTCAGCTGTCTGTGGCACCAGCTGCCACCATCTCCTCTCAACCCAGCAGGCTACTACAGAAGGTGATCATCTTTTCTGGCTCTTAAAGGGACTCCTGGTGCAGCAGCAGGAGCGTCTGCAGAGAGCAGTTGCAAGGCTGGACCTTGAGAATACTGAGCTGAGGCAATTCAATGCTGAGCTCAGGAGGACTCTCGAGCAGGTAGGACAGGCTTTCAGAGCCTCTGCAAAGCCTCACGGGCCTCTGGAACTTGGCAGGTTTCCCCAGACAGCACTCTGGAGTCCTCTACTTGTTTCCTTCCCTCTTCTGCTTTCCCCTGTGGACTCACCGGGGTGTTTTCTCTCTCTCCTGGCTCCCTGCTGCCTTCACAAATGCTCATCCCCTCCAGTACCACCCTTCTTGCCCCAGGGTCCATCCCAATACCCATGGATTTGACACTCTTGTGTCTGGAACTGTTCCCTCTTGCTCTTTCAGAGTCTACTTGGAATGCTTTTTGCCCACGATGTTCTGTGGTGCAATGAAGAGTCTCTGAGCAGACATCTCCTGCCGTGATGTCCAGAGGTCCTTTTTTCTCCTTGTCTGGGGACAGGTTTCTGTGACCCTGTCTCTCCTCTCTAACCTGTAGGTGGAACGTGAGCGGAGGAGACTGAGGAGATGCTGTCGTGGCCTGTTGCTGCGAGATGCAGGTGAATTTTCTGCCTCTGAGCAGCACCAGACACCTGCTTCTAGACAGGTGAGAGCAGAATCTTCCTTGGTGGAAGCAGGCTCTGGCCGGACAGAGGAGCAACAGCAAATCCCAGTGGCAGCAGCCTCCCAGTAAAGACCTCACAGAGGTGGAAGAGAGCGTGGCCCGAGCCAGACTGGAGACCAAACAGCAATCCTTGTGTGCTCTTCACAGGAGGAGTCTCCCAGGCACTGCAGTCGTGGAGCAGGTGAGTGACAGAACTGGGGAGCAGCAGGAGAGCTCTGGGCAGAAGCTGCTGTGGCTGTTCTGATGGGCACAGCTCTGCCCACTGCTACAGTCCCAGTGTCGTTTGGCTGTCAGGAAGTGAGTACACCAGGCAGTGTCAGTCAGGCACAGCTGTTGGCCATGGCCAGGCAACATCATTCACCTAGGCCTAGTCTCTGCCTTGCCTAAAGGTCAGGCAGGGTGAGAGAGGGACGGGGAAATGCAGGGAACTGGAACTCGATGGGAAGTAGAGAATATTCTAAGAGTCTTCCCCTTGAGTCTCCCTCTACCTGTTTTCTCTTGGCTGGAGTACCAGTGGAACTTGCATCATAGCAGAGCTCCAGGGCCCTGAGGCAGTGCCAGAGCTTGTAGCCCTCAGGCAGTTATTATCTCCTCCTGCCAGTGTGGGCTCCTCTGAGCTTGGCCTTTTGGCTCTTGCAGGTGACTGTTCTGCAGATGCAACTGGCATGATTGTGCTGAGTGAAAAGCAGCCAGGAGCTGTCAGACCTTTTGCAGGAGCTGCCTGAGTCCCCAGCAGCTGTGGTCAGGGAGCCTCAGGCAGCTGTTTTGGAAGCTGCTTGTTGGAAGCTCCTTGTCCCAGGGAGGAAGAGCTGCAGCTTCTCAGGGATCTTGTCTTGTGCCCTTCCAGCAGTGGTTCCTGTTTTGCTGTGGCGAGTGGGGTGCCTTTGTTCTGTTTGTGTTTGAAGCATCTCTGTGATTGTTAAAACTTTTTTGATGACAGAACTTTCACAGGTCTGCACTTTTTCAGTAGTACAAAACCAAGTGGTGGACCAGCGTGGGGCTTGGGAAAAGGCTGCACTGGCTTTTACCTGCACAAGCAGGGCAGGAGCTCACCCTGTGCCCTGGCACTCAGTAGTCATTGGCAACCTGGGCTGCACCCCCAGCAGCATGGGCAGCAGGGCCAGGGGGGATCCTGCCCCTCTGCTCCCAGTGGTCTGGGTAGACCCCCCCTGCAGTGCTGGGTCCAGCTCTGGAGTCCTCAGAGACACCAGCTGTGAGCTCAGATGCAGGGTGTACCCAACTCCACCTGTCTGTCAGATGAAACCAGTACTTGAGCACTGACTCATGGAGCAAGGGACTAATCCCTGTGTGTGTGCCCGTCCTGAGTGAGGTCAGCATGAGGGCAATGGCTAAGGGGTGGACACTGTCCTGGTTTCACTGGGACACAATCCCAGGCCAGCCATGGTCTGCAGGCCATGAGCAGTTTGGAGTCAGCCAGGGCAGCTTGGCTCCAGGTGTGTCCCAGAGCAGAAATGTCACCCTCTGTGTCAAGGGGAAAGTTTGCTGAGGAGGGTGGGTTGTGGGGAGGACGGGGGCAGACAGCTTCCTGCTTGGGGTCCCTGTTTGTTGTGACCACTGTATGTTTGCTGGGCTGAGTAGAATGTTGGTTACTTGACACTAGCACTGGTATGACTTTGGCTGTTCCACTCAACCCATTTTCCTTTCAGCTCATGAACCTCCTTTGCCTGATCCCCCTTTTTGCCTGGGGTAGGTAATTGGGTGACAGAATAACTGAGATAGTTTAGCCCCAGGTACAAGCTGAGTCTAGACAGCCTGTCACGACAGGACAAGAGATGATGGTTTGAAACTAGAAGAGGGAGATCTAGAGCATAGAGAAGGAAGAAACTGTTGATGCTGAGGGTGGTGAGACCCTAGCCTGGGTTTCCCAGAGAGGTGGCCATTGACCCACACCTGGCACCTTCCCAGGTGAGGGCTCTGAGCAACCTGCTCTAGTTGCAGATGTCCCTGCTCCCTGCAGGGGGGTTGCACTGGATGAGCTTTAAAGGTCTTTTTCCTCCCAAACCAGTTTCAGATAAAAATGGTAATTTTTAGACTCCAGAGACTGACTTGTAGTGTTTCACCACTCCTTTGGAAGATCCAAAGCTTCATTTTTAGGGTCTTAACCCTTATTTTAAGGTCCAAATACTGTTTTAGTTTACAAATCCAAATTTTGAGTCAGAGCTCCTATTTATATGGCCCAAACCCACATTATTAGGAGACAAGGCTGCTTTTATGGGTTCCAGATCCTTATCATAGGATACAAAGCCTGATTTCCCTCATTTTTTAGGCTACAAAAATCACAACTGATACTGCAGTGTCTCATTGGTATGATCCAAACTCTCCTTTTCAAAGAGTGAAAAATCCTCATTTTTAGATCCAGACTCTCAATTTACTAAAGCTTCATTTTGAAAGGACAAATACTGGTTTGTGGGGTATAGACCCTTAAGGGAAAAAATGTTCAGTTTTAGGGTCCAAAGTCTCTACAAGACCCAGATTTTTGAGTATCAAATCTCATTTTACTGTCCAAATCTTCTGTTTCCAATCCAAATTTCTGAGGGTCCAAAGCCTCAGGTTTTGGATCCTTCCTCTCATTTTAAGGGTTCCACATCTCACTGGGACAGTCCAAATGCTCATTCCTAGGGTCTAACTCTCATTTAAAAGCAAATCCTCAGCTTTAGGGTCCAAAGGTTTATTTAGAGAGCACAGCATTTTGAAGGGCCAAGGCCTTGAGGTGAGTGTGGAAATCCTCTATCTGGGCTAGGGTTGAGCTTTTGGGTTAGGGTCAGGAGCATTAGCATTAACCTTAGGCTTGTTAGGGCACAGGCCAAGGGCATTGGTGCCAGGGTTAGATTTACAGTTAGAGGTTAGGGTCATTAGGGTTAATGGTTAGGCAGTTAGGTTTATGGTTAGGATCAAGATTAGTGCCAGGCTTAGGCTCAGCACTGTAACTCAGATCCCTTCTAACAAAACACTCAGGTGTTAAATCTATTTATCACTTGGAATAAAGAAAATCAAAACACATCTTCATATAGAATCTGTTAATGATTAAAGATAGCATTTTAGAATGTTTCAGTCACCTCATTCTTATAAAGCATTGATCTGAATTTCATGTGGTTGGGAGTTTAATAAATGATTCAAAACCATGTGCCTGTATTTTTGTGTGTCTGTACATGTGAGGAATGCCAGAATCCATGACCTACCTGGCACTTCCCTGGGGAGACAGCAGCCTTCATCTCAGGACAAAGCCTCCAGGAGCCTGTTCAATTGTCTGAACTTTCTCCTAATCACATTATGCTTCTTGCCAAGAGAGAAGAAAGATTTAGTCTTTAAAAGTAGTATTTATGATTCCATACTGTACCTCACATTAATTGTTTGTGGTGGAAGTGTTCTTAGCTGACTCTGTTGCTGGAGCTGTGGCTGCCCTCAAGAGGTAAGGGAGGTGGTTGTGTTTACAAAACCAGGTTTCAAGAACTCCTGTTAGGAAGCCATCGAGGTGGCCACATGCTGTCCCAGTACCAGGAAGCCACTGTAATCAAGCTTTTAATGTCATTCATAAAAAAATAGAGTTATTTACATTTACAACTTATTTGATGGCATCCTCTATTACAGCATTGGAATTGATGAAGTAATGTCACTAGAATGCATTTGAGGGTAAACTTTTCAAAGATAACAATGCAGGAAAAATGTCTAAAGAATTATGAAGGCTCTAATTTTGCAGCATCACACAAACTCATTCTTACAAACTCATCCCACACGTGCACCCTGGCCTTAGGGTTAGCAGGATTCCCCAGGCAGAGAAACTCTGCCTCCCTTCTAGGCACAGACCCACATTCTTACTTTCAAGATGTAACCAAAGGAATCAGTTCCATTCCAAAGGGCAGCAGCCTAAATGCAGAATGGAGCCACTTCGTATTTAAGAAAACTCTGGTTAAAATGACCCAAAAAAATGTCTGCTATACTTAATTGCATAGTCACAGTCAACCAGATCCATGAAAACAAAAGCCATCAAAATATATTATAAATCTATCTGAGCTTCAAAGCTACTCTAAAATACTGCTTTGCTTTAGAATACAAATAACACTGGTCGTGGTTACTTTGTAGAGCTGCATTTTGGTCCATGCTGTTACATCTCTATGTTCCTCTTCCTTTGGTTTAAAAGCCTCAGGACAACAGGTCCTCAGGCAGTGGCAAGAATGATGAAGTCAAAGAAGGGTCTTTCCAAATCTCAGACTTCAGCTGCTGCAGTCAGTCATAAAAATGTAATATCCACTGCCTCCCTTCCTTACTGCTTTAAATAACTTCCCAGTGGACACAGATTCAACACTGTTAGAGACAGGGGGTTGTCCCCATCTTCTAGTCTGAAAATTATAAATCACAGCTTTTAAAAATATCCAGCCCATTAAAAAAAACCCACCAAAAACAACAACAAACAAAAGCCCCCAATTTACTTTGACTATGCAGTAGTTCCACATAATCTGCTGGCAGGAGAAACTTCTTTGGTCTCAGAGTCAGGTCTTCCTGAAACCACAAATGGCCAAGTCTGTAAGCAAAAAAAAAGGTAGCTCATATTAAAAGGAAAGTTTATCCTTGTATGAAATGAGTTTTTTTACTGGTAGATGTCTAACTCTGGTTCATCTGCAAACATGGCATCACGTTTTAGACCCCGTGGGAAGCACAGGGAGAGCTCCTCCAAGAGTTCCTCCAAGGAACATTTTAGTTTTGTTTTTTTTATCATAATGCTCTGCAATAGTCAGCAATTAATTGTTTTCATTAAAAAAATACATTTATCATCCTTTGTAACAGGCTGAATTATTTTGTAAATAAAAAGCACACGAACTATTCAAAAGCAATCACTCTGCACTATACAAACAACTTTTTTAGCCGTGGCACACGTGAAGCGTTTCGTTTTGTCCTAATGAACTCATGACGGCTCGCCTGTGCTCCACACCAGCCCGCAGAGAGAATTACCCCTTTTCCGGACATTAAGTTTGCCTAATACTCTAAGAATTTATTTCTTTAGGGTCCCCTCCTCCGACTGCCCAGAAACACTCGCCCACCACCGTGAGCCAAATCTGGCTCTCGGGTCGCCGCCGGGGCGAGAATTGCTGGGAATCTACGAAGCAGTCAGGGCAGCTTCTTCGAGGGCGGGCGCGGTTTGGCCGCTGTGAGCTCCACACGTGTTTGGGGGGGGCGAGCCGGTGGGTCTAACCCGAGCTGTGCCTCGGGGTCTCCCCCCAGACCCCCGGGTACCCCTCACCGCGCATCCTCCCCACGTACCAGGTTGATGGGGTGGACGTACCCGTTTTCGTAGCGGGCCTCCTGCAGCAGCTGCCGGGGGGGGGCGAGTTAGCTGGACGCCAGGCGCCCGGTGCCCGCC
>JANHGL010095993.1:0-14616 GCA_024611195.1 Ceyx melanurus | reverse complement strand
TGCTCTCTGCTGGCAGCTCTGCTCTGGAGGTGGTTCTGGCAGACAACAGGCTTTGCTTGTTGGTGATGCCCATGAGCCCAGGCAGCAAACCCACCCCCCAGAGCAGCAGACACACGTGTGCCAAGCCCAGCTGGGGGCTGTGCAGGAGCCTGGGCATCCAGGAATCCCTGCTGGGCTGTGCCAGCCAGGGAGGGCACCTCTGAAGCCACCTGAACCACCCCAGCCACTTCCACCCAGAGGTGGCTCTACAGTCAGGCAAGCAGCTTGGCACTGCCCTGGGAGGGTGGCACTGCCCTGGGAGGGTGGCACTGCCCTGGGGAGGGTGGCACTGCCCTGGGAGGGTGGCACTGCCCCGGGGAGGGTGGCACTGCCCCCTCAGGTGTCCTCAGGCCAACGGAGTGCCCCAGCAGCTCCCCTGGCACCCCAGCCAGCACCGAGCCAGGCAGGGCTGTGCTGTGAGCTGGCAGCAGCAGCCTGCCCCGTGGCACCCACACAGATGCCCACTCTCCAACGGCTGCCTGTCCTCCCCTCACCACATCCAGGACACTCTTGCAGGTCCTTATCCTCATGGTGCCAGGGCTGAGAGCTCTTATCAGCACACACAGCACTGAGTGCCAGGCTCATGCCTTCACCAAGCTTCCCCAGCTGTGGGCACCCTCCTCACTATGCCACCTCAGAAAGCTGGCACCAAACAGCAGCCAGTACAGAACACATCTGTGATCTTCCAAACCAGCTCCTGGACTGCCAGCTCTCCCTGGAGAGGACTGGGGTGTGCCAGGAGCTGCACTGGGCACAGGCAGGCCCCCTCCCCCTGCCTGCAAGTGGGCTGGCACTCTCCCCCTGCTCTCTCTGCTCTCTCCAGCCTCTGCCCTGCTCGCTCCAGCCCTGCCCTGCTCGCTCTCCAGCCCTGCCCTGCTCTCTCCAGCCCTGCCCTGCTCGCTCCAGCCCTGCCCTGCTCGCTCTCCAGCCCCTGCCCTGCTCTCTCCAGCCCTGCCTTGCTCTCTCTGCTCTCTCCAGCCCCTGCCCTGCTCTCTCTGCTCTCTCCAGCCCCTGCCCTGCTCTCTCCAGCCATCCCCACAGGGAAGGGAGCAGCAAGGGGACAGAGGCTGGGCAGATAAGGGAAGGCAGCCGAGTGCCAGCCTGGCAGAGCAGATAAAGCAGGAGCCCAGAGTGCTGGGAGGAGAGGAGGGAGGTTTGGGGCAGAGGAGGCAGGGGAAGGAGACACTCCCAGGGAGGCCAGGCCAGGCAGCTGGCTCAGCACTTACCTGCCCTGCAGCTCCTCCCTCCTCACACACACACACTGGGCTACTGAACTCACCTCCTCCTGCTTTCTTCAGGGCCATTAGCCTTCCCAAATGAGGACTGAGCTCCTATTTGGCACAAATGCCTCTTTACTGAGACTGAAATTTAAAGTTTAAATTCAAGAGGTAAAACAAACCCCCCCAAAAATCTTTTTTAACTCCTGCTTAGGGCCAAACATCCCCCTCCCCTTCTCATCCCAGTGAAAGCAGTGTCCTGCCTGGGTGAAGAGCCAGAGGTTTTGTGCTTTCCCCTCCCATAGATTATATAATGGGGCAGGGAAACAGAAGCTAAAGCAGAGGCCTGGAGACATCAGAGAGCTGGGTGCTCCCCCCAGCCATGCTGCCCTGCACTGGGCAAGCCCAACACCCCGACCAAGCTCATGCTCCTTACTCAGGCATCCTGGGTAAGTCCAGAAACCCTCCAGAGGGCAGCATGGTGAGCTGCAGCCAGCTCAGGAGGTGTGAGGGCACCATTCCCATCCCTCCACTCAGCCCAGTGTCACAGCACCAGTGGGAGGGAGCAGCCCAGTCTGCACAGTGTCCTCCACTGGCACCTGGGAACAGCAAGGACAAATAAATCTGATCCCACATGATCACTAATTAATATATACAGCTTTGCTTTTGTAAATGAAGCATCTGAATTCATTAGTGACCAAAAAAAACCCCTCTGAATACATTAAGTGCAGCCATCTCCACTTAAAGCTTTCCACTTCTAATCCTAAACCATCAAGAATATCCCTCCTGAACTCTCCACACTGGGCTGGGGGGTGGATTCTGGGGGCTAGGGGCTGTTCCCTCTTGAGTCTCCACACCCCTGACCTTTCCAGAGATGCAGTGTTGCCTCGTTGTCTGCTGGCTACCAGCACTGCACTGCTCTGACCTTCTGCCTTCAGCCCAGAGGTCACAGGACACCCATTAAACCAATTCATTAATTTATTCCAACAAAAAACCCACAAAACAGGGGAATTCTGTTCTTCTCATAGGCCTCAAAGATCTGATGGGACTCACTGCATTGCTGATTTGTGCTTCATGGACAGGTTTTATTGCATGAGCGAGCAGGACAGGCTCATGAACCAGCAGTTAAGGTAACTGAGAGAAAAAAGCCCTTCCATGAGGACATGTCCTGGTCCCTCAGCTCTCCAGAGCAGGCAGAGGGCAGGGAGTCCACTGGGAGACACCAGTGCTGCTCAGGAGCACTGCACACTCCTGGCACAACACACCCCAACCCCACCACACGTTTATTTGCTAGATATTTCTCCTCCTTCCAAGCAGCCTGGAAGGGAGATGTGTAAATTTAGCTTGTCCCTGCCCCCAGCAGTGCAGAAATGCAGACTCCTCCCCAGGATGGCCAGCCCAGGCTGCACCAGAGCACACCATCCCCATGAGTGAATGCACCTCTAGCCAGAAACACTGCTCACTCCTGGAAGACAGATTACAAAGGAAAATTTCTTCCTGTTTTACCTTCAGAACACGAATTAGTGTGCTGTGGTCAGAGCAGGCTTCGGGTGTACCAACCCTGTTAACAGAGAAACCACAGACACCTCCTCTCCCCACCAAATCAGCCAGGGGAGATCCCAACCCTGCTGGACCAGCAGCAGCTCTGCCCAGGCTGCCAGCTCTAGGGTGGGCAGGCTGGCTCCCTCCACTGCCTGCCCCATGCCGACACAGGCAGCCTGATGGGAAAGAGCTAAAGGGCTGAGAGCTGTGCCCAAGGTCACCCTGGCAGCCTGGCACCGAGCACCCTGTGGTGAAACACCTGCCACACTCTGCCAAGGGAAAGGCTTCCCACCTGGAAACACTGCAGGTGACTTTGCTTGCTGAAGCCAGGCTCTTTCTGGAGTCTTCTCCCTCTTTATCTGTCAGTCTGCCTTGCTTCAGGGCACAGTGACCTCAGCCAAGCTCACCTTCCCTTAGAGCAGCCTTGCCTGCTCCCCCTTTTCATGGAGTCATTCCCATTGGAAAAGCCCCTTGGGATCATCCATCCAACCATCAGCCCTGCATCACAGTTCACCCCTCAACCGTGGCCCTTAAAACCACATCCAAACGACACCCAGGGCTGGGGACTCACCCCCCTCCCTGGGCAGCCTGGGACAGGCTCTGGCCACTCTTCCAGTGAACAGTTTTTCCCTCCTGCCCAGTCTGGATTCCCCTGGGGCAGCTGAACCCATCCCCTCTGGGTCTGCCCTGAGGAGATCTTTGCTGCATGGCCCAAGGAGCAGGCTGGCATGCTCCAGCAGATCTGAGTTAGACGAGGCCCAGCCCCCCAGAGGTGCAGGGATGCAGACAGCAACAGCATCTCCAGCAGGCAGGGCAGCCAGGAGGAGAGTAAACTCCAGCACCAGGCTGGCAGCACACTCAGCTGCCACCCTGCACAGCCAGCACAGCTCATGCAAGCAGCTTATCAGCTCCATGGTGACCAAGCTGCACTCAGCACAGACAGTGGGGCCAGCTGAAGTGTGCTGTGGGGACACCACTGCCTGTGTGGGGACATCACTCCCTGCTGCTGGGCACAGGGCAGCACTGGAGACAGAGCAGCAGCAGCCAAGCACAGCTCCCATCCCCAGTGTGCAGACTGCTGGGGGGGGTGAGGTGACAGCAAAGGGGAGAGGGATGGGGGAAGCCCCAGGTCTGTCCTGGAGGGAAGGGAGCAGTGCCAGGCCTGCTCTGGCTCCATCACCAGGCAGCCAAGAGGGGCTGCTGTGGCAGGAGCAGCAGCAGAGCTGGCTGGGGAGGTGCCAGGCCTTCACCTCTGGCTGAGATGCTCACATGAGGGTGGTTCCCCCCCACCAGCTCATCTCCTGGTGTCAGGCATCCCAGAGCACGTTCACCAAGCTCAAGTGAGCCAGGACCAGAAAGAGTGGACAGCTAGCTTTAGGTGAGGACACTAACTGCATGACATTGGGGGTTTTTTTAAGGAAGGTTTTCCCTGCTGACACTTCCAGCCCTTCTTGGTTGGTCCTCTTGCCACTCCAGCCACCTCAGCCAGCTTCCAGCTCTGCCACATCCCTCCTGCACCTTCACTGGGCTCTCTCAGCTGCCCCCCAGGCCTGCAGAGCCTGGGCAACATGCAGAAGACAAAACACATTCTTTTTGTCAAGTCTGTTTGAAATTTCAGGCTCATTAAAAAAACACAGTGTTTAAAATTCTATAGATTTTAGAGAAGACTGGAAGACTGGAAGCTAATTAATAAAATTAAAGGCAACAGCAAGACCCAAGCTGCATCCATGCTGGAAGCAATGCTGCCATGTGTTTTCAGCTTTCTAGTAACACAATGCAGCTTTGAGGCCACATTTCATTGCAAACCACTTAAAAAAACCCCTGATTGCCCTCTGATTGTTCTGCAGTTGTGCTGTGTGACATCCTGCAGCCAGTGCTCACTGCCTCCCTAGACAAAGGGCAGACCACTGAGGGCACCAGCAGCAGTTTCTGATTGCTCAGTGCTGGGAAGCAGACACTCTCCCTGTGCCAGGTGCTGTAGGACTCCCCAGGACACTGCAGGCTGGGCTCACACAAGCTTTTCTGTCCTGCCTTGCTCTGCACCAAGCTGCTAAGCAGACAGAAAGTGACCCACAGTAGAGTGGTTCTGGTTAACATCACTACACCTCTCCCCAAACTCCCAGGTGCCTTCTGGAAGCATCCCTCCCCACTGCCAGGGCAGGGGGGTGACACACAGCACTGCTGGGACACTGCCCTTGGGGCAGAGCTTCAGCTGGCAGGTTCTGCCCCCGACACTCGTGGCAAGAAGGCTTTCTTCTGAAGGCAGCATCCCCCACCAGATCCACTCCACCTAGAGAACAGCTCCTGGGAACATTTTGTTCAAGCTGAACGTTTCCCAGCCCTTTGATGACAAAGGCAACCTGCCAAGTGACAGTGTAAAATTAGCACATTAGTGCAGCAGTGTCTTCCTTCAGAGCCTCACTCTGCCCTGGCTTTACAGCCTAAGCTGAGACTAACTCCCATCCTTCCCTACTCCAGAGGCTCAGAGCCACCTGAGCAGCAGTGAGATGAAAAGCACAGAACGCCTGCTGCTGAAAAGGCAGGAGCTGAGTGGCACTGTGGGGGCACAGGCAAGCCCAGCACCCACCCTTGGATCCCTCCCTGCTGCAGGGCACGTGGCAGCCCAGGGGCCTCCCAGCACCCAGCCCATTCTTCACACCCTGCTGCTCACTGTAAAGTGATTTTTAAAATGCACAATAATTGAAATAAAAAGCTAAATGGAAGCCTTTTCCTCCGATTCTCATGCTCAATAGACATTTGGGCAGGCATCTCTCCAACTTCAGCAAGCTCTGGGTGTGCACCTGCTCCAAGCTTTGTCCCAGCCCTGCTAGCAGGAATTCAATCCACTGCCTCCTTTATATAGGCACTCAATAGTCCCTGGAAAGGTTTCTCCCACCCATCTCCTTCCCAGCAAGTCTCAGAGCCACGAGGACTGCTTCCAAGCCCAATTTCTCCGACATTTATTTGGTTTATGACCTCTGGAAATACTCTTCTTAGAGGCTGAGGAAGTTCTGTCTGTATTTCTCCCCCACCCTCCAAAAGAACTTCAGCAAGAGGGGCACAAGACACCAATTTGCCCAAGTGCAACTGCTCACACACACTTGTGCCAGCTCAGCAAGGTCCTGTCCACACACACCCACCTTTTCCAAGCAGCAGAAGCCAGGGCTGGGATGGTCAGGACAGTGAGTGCTGCCCACCTCTGCTGCAGTTTCCCACTTCTCAGAGCCAGTGTGCACAGGAGTAAACTATTTCCCAAGCTACTCAGATCTTGGGCTGAAAGCCAGAGGCCAGCTCTGGACAATCTGCCACCCAGTTGCCATCACAGGCCTCTCCCAGCCATCCCACACTGCACAGACAACAGGGGAGGCAATGGGAACTCAGAGGTCCAGCTGCACCCAGGAGCAGCCAGCCATGAGCCTGAGCCTGCAGCAAGGAGGGGAGAAGCTCTGAGAGCACTCAGCCCATCCTCCCAGAGCCAGCTCTCCCAAGGCCTGCTGTCTCCCCACAGTGGGAGGTGTCAGAGCTGCCCAACAGCATCCAGCTGGGGGCTTCAGCCAAGCCCTCGAGTGCCCCAGCCCATCAGCCTCACCTTCCTCACCTTCCTCACCCTCCTCTTTGCTCTCAGGGCTCAGAGAGCTCACTCCCCAGCCAAGTGGTGGAAGCATTTGCTCCCACAGGAGCAAGCAGCACCTTGGGGCTTC
Source organism: Ceyx melanurus (assembly GCA_024611195.1). Taxonomy (NCBI): domain Eukaryota; kingdom Metazoa; phylum Chordata; class Aves; order Coraciiformes; family Alcedinidae; genus Ceyx; species Ceyx melanurus. The sequence goes on along the minus strand of JANHGL010095993.1, from coordinate 8,117 downwards.
CGTGGGAGCAGCAGGGGCAGAAACTCCTCAGTGATGCCAAGACAGGCCTGAGAAAGGAGCCTCCAGGTGGACCCTGCTGAGAGAAGGGACTTCACTGGGGGGCCAGAGCAGGGCAGGGGGGTGCAGCAGCACAGGGACAAGCAGAGCAGTCCCAGCAGGGCTGGCTCAGTGGAAAGGCTGGGCAGATAGGATCTGGAAACTGCACACAAATTACAATGCAAGCAGGAGAGCCACAAATAGCAGCTTAGGAAACAACCCAAAGAAGGGCTGGGGCATGTTCAGGGGAAGCAAGCTTTTCTTGGAGGAGCTGAAACACTTGGGACAAGCCAGTGGAGCAGTTTCTCCTCCTAGCAGGTGGTTTCTGGCAGGACAAGAGGCTAAGTGTGGGTTTGGGTGGTCGGAGGGGGTCAGCAGGGAACTGAGGTGCAGACAGAGGTGCAAGCAGCTGCTGTGGGAGGTTAGATTAGGTAAGAGTGTTCTTCTGAGAAAGAAGAAGAGCAGGTGGCAACTGGATCTGTTCCTAGACCGAGTCACCCCCCTGGATCTGTTCCTGGGTGACCTGCTCTGGCAGGGGGTGGACTGGATGATCTAGGTCCCTTCCAGCCCCTGACACTCCGTGATTCTCTGAAAAGGATGCCCTTATTTCTTGAGCAAGGAGTACCAGAAAGAGTTGAGCACAAAGCCTGTTAGCACCAGGAGACTGCCAAGGTAGGTCTGTGCCACCCACCCAGCACCCACCAGCAGCCTCAGTCTCACAGACTCAGAACCAGCCAGGGGGGAAAAGCCCCTTGGGATCATCCATCCAACCATCAGCTCTCTCTATACAGTTCACCCTTAAACCATGGCCCTCAAACCACATCCAAACACCCCTGAAACACCCTGGAGCAGCTGAACCCGTCCCCTCTGGCTCTGTCACCGCTGCCCTGTGAGCAGAGCCCAGCACCAGCCTCTCTGCACTGGCCTGGCAGGGGCTGCAGAGTGAGGAGTCTCCCCTCAGCCTCCTCTTCCATCACCTGGCCTTAGTCACAATTCCCAGTTTTTACAGACAGAGTTCAGGAGGGATCTGTGTTATTTTAAGCCCATGACCTTTGTTTAGTGTAAGTCTCTTCCAGCAGTGTCTGTTTTCATGCAGGCTGCATCAGGCTGAGCAGCACAGCAGCTCTACACTGGGTGGCACTGCCCAGCACTCTGAGGACTGGGCACCCCAGAGCCCCCCTGCTCTGCCCTGCAAGGGGTGTCCCCTGAGCCTGCCCGGTGCCAGGGCACCCTCCTGGGGCTGCCAGCCCCTGCAGCTGGGGGGGGGCTGTCTCCCCCACAGGAGCAGCAGGGGGGGTTTTGTGAAGACTGCTTAATCCATACATTGAGCTGGGTCTGCCTAGCAACAAGTGGGGAGTTTTCAACTTGTGTCATCCCACTTGTGTTCCCATGGCTACTGCCACGAACATGCCCTGGCAGCTGCACAGCAGCACGGGGGGCCCACCAGGGACATCTTGGAGACTCCCAGGCAGAAAGCAATGCCAAGAAAGTAGGGATGCCACACCTGGGCTGCCCCAGATGCACCCGCAGCAGCCCCCCAGGCCCAGGGAGCTGGCACCCAGGGGCACACACACACAGGCTGCAAGTGATGGGTGTTACATAAAGCAGATCCCAGGCCTGCCACTGAGGAGACAGCATTTCCTCAGCACCGGAGGATTTCCTTCCCTTCATCCATCCCCAACCCCCCCATGGAACCAGAGGCTCCCCCCAGGCAGCAGTCAGGGGTGTGCCCTGCTTGCACACCTGCCTCACAGGGGGTTTCTGAAGCCAACAGCTACTCTACACGTGGTCACACTGTGCCTGCACCCCATTCTATAGGGCAGCAATTCAAGGTCGTGCACGCTCCTCATTATTTCCACCCCCCAGCTTCCAAATCAAAGCCCCCCAATGACCCAAGAGCCACAGCTCACAGGGGTGCAGGAGGGATATTCTCCCAGAGCCCCCCTGCTGACGGTACCTGCACAACAGCAGGGCAGGGCTGGAGGGGAAGCACAGAGCAGAATTTCCTCCCAGGAGGGGACTTGTGCAATTTTATCACCCTGCTGCAGCCTCCTCCCCCCAGAGGCAGCTCTCACCAGACTTCCTCTGCAGAGCTCAGACAGCAAGCTGCTGCCACTGCTGCACCTCTGAGAGATCTGGGAAGGGCTGAGGAAAATTCACCCCTCTGGTCTCCAAACCTGAGTGAGGAGGGCAGCAGACGCTCCGAGCTGGAGCCGATTTGTGTGCGCAAAGCACGAAAGCAGGGAACTCTCTCCAGTTGTGGGATCTGCTGCCCGGAGCTGAGCACATCCCCTTGCACTTTCAGAGAGCACAGACAAGGCAAAACTTTCACTGTGAACTGGAAATTCAGTCTCCTCAAGCTTCCAGAGACCCCCCCTGTACCACTGCTGACACAAGCACGTCAGGAACACAGTGTTCAGCTGACCACCAACTCTGCCCCCTCCAGGGCCACGGCTCAAGCTGCTCCTTCAACTCTCAACACTTAAGAACATGGGACTGCTCACCTTGTTACACCATCAAAGTCAGAGCCTCAAAGGACAAGGTCAGGCAGTGCAGACAGAGGTACAGACTTCCTAGGAAGGCAGAGCATGCTCAAACCACCCCAGTTCTCTCTCTTTCTTAGTTTCTAGCCTTAATTAGCCAGCACGCCTCAGTCTGAACACAGCCTTGGCTGGGCCAGAGCTGAGGGGAGTGGGACCAGCACTGACCAGGGGCTTGAGCAGCCAAGTTCTCTCAGATTTAGCTCCCTGCTGCACTCCAGAGAGTGTTTGGAAAGCAGAGAGATGAGTGTCCAGGAGAGCAGTGGCCCCTCTGCCCCCCCCTAAGCCGCATTAGAGCGGGCACAGGGGAAGATTGCTGAGCTAATTATAATGACTAATCACAGGCAGCTCTAAGCCCTCACTTGGCCCAGCCACACACCTCACTACAGCTGAAAAGAGTTTGGGGAGCAGCTCAGGAGGCAGCTCTGGAGAACACAACTCCCAGCAGCCAACGCCACGGGGGCCAGGGCTCCGCAGGCACCAGCGCTGGGGGTCTGGGCTGCACCCACGCCTGGCCTCCTGCAGCAGGGGGGTTTGAGAAGGATGCTGTGCTCACCAGAAAGCTCCAGAGTCATGCCTGGCTGGAGGGGGAGCTCTGCCCATCCCCAGCAGCCTCCTTCCCAGGGAAGAGCTGCCTCCTGAGCCATGCAGGCCCAAGGCAGGGGGTGAGCAGCCAGGGGGATGCTCCCTCTCCCACCAGGGATGGAACTGGAGACAGATTCACACAGGAGGCACCTCCCCCAGCACTTGACCCCCTCTGCTTGTATCTCAATGCCTATTGAGCTCAGGTGGTGAAAAAAAAACCAGCATTTCAGCAACAGTTTTTGGGTGAGCACCTCTTGGAGGCCTTTCAAGCTGCGGCACAGCACCACCTCAGCATGCCTGGGTATTTCTGATCAGATCCTCAGCTCTCCTTCTCTCCCAAAGATCCTCAACTCTCCCAAAGATCCCTCAACTCTCCCTCCTCTCCCAAAGACACCGGTGCTCTCAGGGAGTTCCTGCCACTTGCATCTGGGGAGATGAGGCAGCTTTCCAGGATACCAGTATTTCCAGTTTCAGGAGACTGGTTTTGACTCTGGCTCAGATGGAGATCCCAAAGTTTCACCTGAAGATCACACTCTTCCCACTCATGCCCTTTCTGCTGAGGCTGCTCATCTAAGACTGGGAGTGTTGGGTGTGAGGAAGAGGAGGCTGAGGGGAGACTCCTCACTCTCTGCAGCCCCTGCCAGGCCAGTGCAGAGAGGCTGGTGCTGGGCTCTGCTCACGGGGCAGTGGTGACAGACCCAGAGGGGATGGGTTCAGCTGCTCCAGGGGAATCCAGACTGGGCAGGAGGGGAAAGAGCAGCCAGAGCCTGGCCCAGGCTGCCCAGGGAGGGGGCTGAGTCCCTTCGGGAGTTCAAGAGTCATTTGGATGTGGTTTGAGGGCCACGGTTTAGGGGTGAACTCTGTAGAGCAGGGCTGATGGTTGGATGGATGATCCCAAGGGGCTTTTGGATGGTTCCATGATCTAAACGCCACTTTCTCTCACAGTTACTGGTGCTCAGTCCACTTTCCAACCACGAGGCCTGTCTGGAGCAGCACTATCTGCAAACAGAGACACAGAAGCTGGGGGGAGAGGGTCTGAAGAGCAAAGTCCCTGAAGATCACCCCTCATGGCATCTGCCCTGCAGACACCACAAACAGCTGCTGGGGGGATCCTGGGGCTGTCCCCTGATATGGAAGAGAGGGTGGGCACCTTCCAGCCACCAGGGCTGGAGGGAGGGAGGGAGGAGGTGGCAATCACCAGCAGAGACTTTGGGGGTTTCACCCTTCTGGGATACAGCCACACCAAGAGTTTCTGACTGCACCGAAAGGCCAGCTGCTTTCTTCCCCCACCTTTCCTTCTTTGCTGGCAACACTGAAAATCCTGGCCATGAAAGAAGGGCAGGGAATGTCAAACAGTAGTGCAGGGTGGGCCAGAGGAAAGAAAGCTCCTCAAGGATCAGGGGTATTTTGGAAGCAAGAGCCTTGCAGCAGACTCTTCTGTGCCTAGAGAGCCCTGCTGAGTCTCCCCTTCCACTGCCCTTACTTTCCCTGCTCCAGCACACCCCTGGTTAGAGAACAAGCCTGCAGACAACAATCCTGACACAGTCCCAGCTTGGGGTGTCTAAGGCACCAAATCCAAACCGCTTTTCCCAAGGTGACCAACACAAAGGGACAAGATGTGGGCTTGTGAAAACTGGGGAGTGCAGTGCCTCCTTCCACTGAGTTTTCCCAGCACCAGGACATGTGGGTTTCATTTGCCTGCATTAAAAGAACCAGAACAGTTTTCCCTCTTCAAAACCTCCAATGTCTCAGACAGGGAACTCTCAAGAAATGCTGACCTACTGCTCCCAGCCTTTGTGTTACACACAGCATTCCCAGCTGGCAAACACTGGGCCGTGAGCTCTAAAAGAGAGGAATCAGGAGAGGTGCTGGTGATTTTTCACATCACAGCTGTGAAATCAACAGCAGCCACGGCTGGGGTGGGAGTTCCACTGATTCCAGTGAGCTCTCAAATGGCATTTTCACACACACACACACACACACAAAAAAAAAGTTTTTCCTGTTCTTCTCCTTAGTTGAATCAGCTTGTTGATAAATATATTGCCTCTGGAAAAGCCCTGGTTTACTGACAACTCTTCTGGTCCAGCAGAGGTGTGGTGCTTTAAGAGAATAAAGTGGGATCAATGCAGGGAGAAGTTTCTGAAAGGGAAATGAACTCTGCCAGCATGTGAACAGGCCTGTGAGGAGCACCCCCTGCAGAGGATCCAGCCACCAGCAGCCACAGAGCCACACCAGGCCCTCCCTGGCACTGCCACAGCAAGCTCAGCCACCAGGGATGTGGAGAACTTACCCTCAAATACCTGAATCCAGCAGATTTTCTGCCTCTCAGGATACAACCCTTACCCACCTCCCTCCTGGGCTGCTCAAAGCCCTCCCCGAGCCTCTGGCACCCTTCCCTGCCCAGCCCAGCACTGCAGACACTCTCCAGCCCTATCAGGTGGTTTTTCTCTCTCTCCAGCTGTTTAATTCATGAATCCCAGCCCAGTGTTCCACTGCTCCTTGCTCTGCCCCCCTGTGCTCCTGCAGCCACACAGAAGGTGTTTTCAGGACAGAAGCCCAGAACACTGCTGGTTTGATTGCCACAGCTTCCACGTGGCTGGGGAAATTAAATGCCACAGGCACAGGGAAGCACCTCTGGAAGAGCACTGATGGAAAAATCAGCCACACCCAGGGTGAAAATGAGTATTAAGTGAAAATATCTCTCTATATACACAGACAGAAGGCCCAGGCTGGGCCATTATCCCCCCAGACACAGCTCAGAGCAGCAGCAACCTCTGGGTTTAAGCAGGCAGCTCATCTGAAGGTGAAAGCCTCTGCAACTTGACACTCTCCAGCCCTCCAGCTTTGGGATCCTCTGGCCACCCAGCCCTGAAATGCCTGGTGAGGAGCACACACAGCATCTGTGCTCCCTGACAGCACCACTGCTTGGACTCCACTTGGAGTCAGCAGCAAGGCAGGACAGTCTGTCCCAGTGCTTGGCTTGGCTAGGGGTTTATTTCTTCCCCAGGGAAACAAGAGGCATGGCAAATAAACCCAGTGTGGCCATTTAGCCTTTAGGACCCAGGAGAGAGGATAAAATCCAGGGAAAAACGTTCCGTTGCCCGGGTAATTGCCCAGGCCAGGACATCAGCACCCTGACACACAAGCACACACAAAGTTCAGCTCAAACTTAGCTGAAAAGTAGACTTTTAAGGAAAAAATATTGCAATGAGGACAGGGAGGAGCTGAATTAAGGAGGATGTGATGCCCACAGGGGTCATGGGGAGACAGATCACTTCAGGTGCAGCTCCCTGTGTCACCACGGGGGAGATGCCACTCAGAAACACAACTGCTCTTCCTCCACATCACACTCCTCCCCCAGAACAAAACCACCTTCCCACACTCACAAGTCACAGTGAGGAAGGGGCACACAGCATCCTCCTCCCCCAGAGCACGGGTTCTGAGCTGCACAGGAGGGAGAGATGCCCAGGGGCTGGGAAATGCCAGCACTGCCGGGATAACCCGACCCAGAGCCAGCCTGGTGCCCCTCCCGAGTGTCAGAGATGTGGTGTGTGACCTCCAGGCTGCAAACCAGTGTCAACTGCTGCCCAACTAGCAGCTCCCTCCCTTCCCCCCTCCTCCCTTCTCTCCTCCTCCTGCCCTCCCCCTCCTGCCTCCTCCTGGTCAACCAAGAAATGGAGCTCCCATGTGCCAAGACCTCGCATCTGATTTGGGCAAGGAAAGGAAGGAGGGAAGGAGTGAGGGGGGAAAACGCTGCTGGAAATAAATAAAAATAAGTGATACCCAACTTGAGAACAAAACCCCCTCCACCCCGCGGGAACTTCGGCGCTCAGAACGCATTTCATCAGCAGCATCACGATGAAAAAAGGCATCCAGCCCATCGGGGCTGGTCCACAGGGACCCGCAGGCACACAATAGTGACCCCGGGACGCATCCGGCCAGATCCCTTTTTGTCTGAGGCAGAGAGGTGCGGAGGATTGCATTAAGTTTGGGGCTGGGCGAGGGGACAAGTCGGCAGGCGAGCTGTGCCGGCAGGAGGAGGGGTTTCTCCAGCCTCAGCCTCCACTCACAAAGGAACACACACACAAAAAACCCACCAGCAACAAAAAAAATCGCTTAGGTTTCAAAGTAAGGAGGTCAGCAGCCTGTCTGTAGACGGAGAGGGATCGGCACTAACTGCTCCCAGCACCTGCCTTTCGGCACAGCCCCGATTCCTTTGTTTGCTCCAAATTTGCTTCCATACCACTTTAAATTAGCTTACAAAGAGCCGCAGCAGAAGAGCTGGAATGTGAACCACGGTTGGGGTTTTTTTTTTTTGGGAGGAGGAGGAGGGAGGCGAGGAGCTTCTTAGGGAAGAGAGAATATTCCAATCCAGAGCCAGGTCGCTTCTAAATACCTTAAAAATAGATATAATTCCAACTTGATGCCTTCTAGTTCTCCCAGAGTCTAGGAGAGGGTAAAACACAAAAAAAACCCGAACAAACCACAAAGAAAAAACCCCAAACAACAACAACAAAAGAGAACACCGGAGGGGAGGGGGGGATAATATAACAAAACACCCAAACACGCACAAAAAAACCTCAAATCCCCCCAAAAAACCCACCCAACTGCCATCTCCTGCCTGCATCCCTGCCAGCTTCCCTGTTCCTCCCTGCAAAGCGCCCTCTGCAAAGCATCGAGACTTCTTCATCAGCCGGCTGTGCTGGGGGAAGGGAGGGAGGGACGGAGCCTTCTTCTTGCTCTGTGTACTCGGGAGCGGAATGAGGGCACATTCATTTTGGACACCCCCCGCCCCTCCGAAGGGGGGCACTCCTTGGGGCGGGGGGGTTAGAGACGGATGAGCGGTGTGTGCGAATAGAAATATATTTTTATTTTTATGTATATCTGTAGAAAATAAAAGACTTACCGGGGTCGAAATCGGGGACCACCGCCTGGTACTGCGGCCCGACCCTCATT
>JANHGL010095026.1:0-14688 GCA_024611195.1 Ceyx melanurus | reverse complement strand
CCCTCAGTCTCCTCTTCTCCAGGCTAAAGAGCCCCAGCTCTCTCAGCCTCTCCTCATAAGGGAGATGTTCCACTCCCCTAATTATCTTGGTGGCCCTGCATTGGTCTCTCTACAGTAAATCTCTATCTTTTCTGAACTGGGGAGAGGTCCCTTTCTATCCAAACCATTCTACAATTCTACTCATTAATTTTTAGTAATGGATTGTCATTATTTTACTTTAGTCTACTTTTTTGCTAAGCTATGACTCATTATTTGGACTCTACAATTTTCCCTAAAATGAAAATTAATCTCTTTTAAGAGGAATTTATTATTTGGCACCAGCAAGCCTTGTATATGATTAATTCCTATGAAAAGCTTAAAGAACACCCATTGTCTTGAGAAGAGCCACTTGCAGAGGTGAGTACAGAAGTCTGGATGATGGTGCCCGTCCTGTCTGTTCTTTTGTCTAACAGGCACCAAACCCTCATAGGCTTTTCCAGTTCCACACTGATTACAGGAGCAAGAGTAGCTTTCACTATCACTGAGACATCTGGGGGAAATTCTTCTATAGCCTGGGTGGAGGACCTCAGTGGGACTAAAGTGCTCAAGAAGATTCTAGTGTGCCCTTGAGAGAAAAGGGAGGAGCAGAGACATTGTAAACAAGTTACAGGAAGTGGTGAATGCCAGACAGGGCCTGGGTGCCCTGTGGCTGCCTGCAAAGGACAACCAATGAGAAGTGAGAAAAAAAACTTTGGACCACTGAGAAAAGAACATGCCTGTGGGGGTGTGGAGAGCTTAAGTATGAAGACCACTGTAAACAACAATGGAGAGGGCTTATTTGCTTACATAAGGACTGCTTATGTGTTGTTCGTCCATTTCAACAACGAAAAGCCTGCACCTAAATATACAGCTGCACCCCACTCATGACGTGTGGCATGTCCAGCAATGCAGAAATACGGCCACAAAACAGATCATGCTGCAAGCAGGTCCCATGCCAGTCTCTGCCAGCAGCTGTTTTTCCAAGCCCCTCCTTTCAGCCCCTGATTTACCAGTAACTGTATCAAGATTACACAATTTCACATGAAATATGAGATTACCTCCAACAAAGCCAGGAGGCATAAATAAAAGTATTCTTCACTCCAGCTCCATTTTAGCCCAGCAGCTGTTTAACAGCTGTGTTATTAATTGGCTGTAGGTGACAAAATAATTGTTTGGATGGGGAGGGACTAGATCATTCTAATGGGTTGGTATATGCAAACCAGTACTAGGGGAAATACAAGGTTCTGTACATCCAATGCTTTCCCACATGAAGGGTTCACTGGTGAGAACCCATTTCAACCTCAGCATGCATGAAAAATTTCTGCTGCTGCAAAGCTGGCAGGATGGCTAAAGTAAAATCACTGCTGCTTCCATATCATACGACTCTTAACAGTTTGTTTAAAAATATACTATATAACAAAAAACCCAAAACAACAAACTAATCCAAAAAGAACAACCCAGTGAGTCTGATTCCGATCACCAGGCATTACCTAAATCTGCTGAAGTCAGATTAACCATTTACAGGTAAAAGTTAAGAATCAGTAACACCATTTGTACTATCTAGCTCAGTCACCTCTCCCTGACGGAGACCCTGAGGATTTCTACCATTTTATTCCACTGAAAACTCTTTATATCACCCTTTTATATCACTATAAATACCAACACTCTCCTACAAAGCTCTTAGCATTTCTAACAATGAGATACAGGAGCCCAGGACAGCAATGGCTTTGGTGCTCTCCTACAGTTTAAATACCATAGGCTAGCATGACTTCATGAGAGCAATTCAAGGGATATATGAGGTTTAAGGAACTCTCTGCTGCAGAACAAAGTTACCTCTTCAGAAGAACTAATCCTGAAATTTTACACAGTTTGTTCAATAGCAAAACTGATTTTAACAATTCAGCTAAAAAAACCCACCAAACTAACCCTACCATTTGCCTGTGCTTAGAAGTGTATTTTGGAAATGCCTATGAATTAGACTGAAGTAATATTCTTCTGAAAGTCTTTTAAGCAACAGGCTACAGCTCTGATTTGCTGTTTAATATTCTGACAGAACACACTGATAAAATTAGCGAAAAGCATTTATTTTTTCCATCGTAAAACAAAGGTACTAGCATCAACACTTCATCCCATATATAAGAGGAAATAAAACAAGGGTCACAAAAGTAGTGAGGAGTGGAGCTGGAGATCTGGCTGTGCTGACTGTCCATGTGCTTGGGTCAATGTCAGAGCACAGGATGGTGAAATAAACCCTCATTCTTCCACAGCTGCAGACAACAGGTGAAATTAAACCAAGGTGTCTTCCAAGGAGGAAGCAGCAGAACATCCACAGTTGAGGGTTCACAGCATGGCATGATATACTGTCAGCTTTCAAACAAATCAAAATATAAAAAATGCTGAAGAAATGTAACTGTGTCCTCAATATTGCATTAGCAGGATTTTCCACTGCAGTTACAGACTGGCTTAAATAGGTTTCTTCAGATCATTTTTGTTTCCAAGCTTCATGCTTTTGAAACACCTACTTGAAAGAAATTTAGGAATTCTTAATATCCAAGTGCCTGCCAACTCCTTTTTGGTGCAACTAATTGTTCTTGTATGAGCTGAAGCAGAAGTGTATCTGCAGAAGTGTATCTGCCCATGTCTTTTCTCCTAGCTAAATCTCTGCTCAGGAAGGGCATTAACTGCAGCTCATGGCAGCTCTCTGCAGACAGTCTCTGCTTCCAGCAGTGACAATGCTCCCTGCTCAGAGCCACTGCCAAAGTCTGGGGGTGCAGAAAGACTCTGCCTTGTACTTTCTCCTCTGCACACCAAGGGCACTGCTCAACCTTGTGCCCCATGGTGGGGACCAGTCTATCAGAGGTGGCACCTGCAGGGAGAAGTGGCCCCAAACTGACCTGTGAGGGACCCCAGCCCATGTATGTCACAGTTAGTGTGAAGCTGAGGGGTCACCAGGGTCAGGCCACCTTGGCACACTGCTGGCTCATGTTCAGCTAGCTATCTGCCAGGTCCTTTTCCACCAGGCAGCTTTCCAGTTACTCCTCCCCTGTCTGTAGATTTACCTGGGTTTTTGTGCAGGATCTGGCACATGGCTTTGTTAAACCTCATCCCATTGACTTCAGCCCATTGATCCAGCCTGTCTAAATCCCTCTGCATAGCCTCCTACACTCAAGCAGATCAACTATCTCAATTTTTTGTCATCTGAAAACTTACTGAGGGTCCATTCAATCCCCTCATACAGGTCATTGATAAAGACACTGCAGGGTTGGGTTCATTACTGGTTTTGTATTTAATTGTATATATTCCATTATACTGTTAATATTTTCATTAAAGCTGTTTTATTTTCCTCGTCAAACCCAAAGTCTCCCTCCATTATTTCCATTATCCTTCCCACTGGGAAAGGAGAGGGGTCAATAAAGCCCATCTGTCACCTGTCTAGTAGATGGCCCGGTCCTAACCCTTCATATAAAAGGGATCCGACTGTGTTTCAAAGTTATGGCAGTAAAATGACATGCAATTTTTTAATTTTACTGAAATTATTTATGTATCTAACTTACAAGTAATGACGATTGTATCCTAAACAACACTTTGTACACCAGTGTTCTGGCTTATGGCAAGTCAGGAATAACAGTTACAGAAACCACTTTTTATTCAGTTATCCTTATTCCCTAAATGAAAAGGTAGGAGCGTGATGTAAATCCATTTCAGTAGCAATATAAAAGAACATTCTGGGTTTAAAACTATTACTGGAAATGTGCAGAAATTATTAATATTATTTTATATGCACTAATGTGCCTTTTGATTAGTAGCATGTTAATATGCTTCAGATAAGACACACTGCAGATGCTGCCCTTAAACAAGGAATGAACATTTGTAACAGAAGTTAAAAGACTCCACAGCTGTTGTGAAGATTTTGAATAAGACAAAATATACTGATAAATGGTGAAGGCTGGATTTTGCAAAAAAAAAAAATCACATAATGTCAACAGACAGTGCATGCTCTCCTTTGCAAAGAACTGGGAATTCAAAATAATTTCTGCAGAACATTTTTAAAGTTAACATTAATCATATTCACACACACGTTTTTATATATATCTGTGTGCTCTGAATATGACCCATGGTTTATGCTGTCAGGAAATACACTGACAGTGGCCGAACAAGAGTCATGAGCACATAACAGATCTGCTTTCTTTCCTGAGCTTTCTGGCTAAGCTGAAAGAGCTGTTTAATCTGCTTATTAAAGGAAACCCTTAAGAATGAAATAGCTATACTGACCATTTATATTTGCAAACCTTTTTTTTTTTTTTTTTTTAATGGGAAACTTTACTTCTGCAGCATCCATCATAAGACTAAGATAGTAAAGCAAACAGAAAATAAAAACAATCCCTTCCCCACCAGGACTATATTTATTCTCAAATAATCTAAATTATTCTCAAATAAATCAGCCACAGCTTCCTTCCCAGTTCAGTACATTCCATCCTGGACTCCCTACCCTCCCCCTACGTTATTATCCTCCCTTGTTACATCACAAATTAAAAGCTCTCGTCTGGTCTCTCCTGTGAAAAGCAAATGCTGTAATCATTCCAAATCCTTCTGGGTTATCAGTGTTTCTTTACGGACACAGCAGTTCACCTACACACAGAGAACTGTAAGCACAGGGATTTAGACCATAAGCTTTTCAGTGCCTGAACAAAGTCTTTGTTTTCATACATAAGGGCAGATAATTCTGTGCTGCCTTTTCCAACTCTTATTACTCTTTTCATCCTTGAAAGTATTTTGCCTTAATCTCTTCATAACAGGTTATGTAACGGATTGTTTTGAAAGCCCAAATGCATTTTACAGCTTTGTTTCCCTTCTTCTGGTACAGCTTTGATAAACTCAAACCTTTTTTATCTACTATTGATGAGCAACTCCTTCGAGGAAGCTAAAAGTTTAAAAGTCTGTATTTGGTACTTCATCTACTGAGTTACGAATTTGTAAGTAGAATCTTAGCAAGATGACAAGTGCAGAAGTAACACGATCAGTCCTTTTTCTTTAAAGTTTTTGCCCAGCAGTATAGCTACTGCTTTTAGCTAAACATAGTTTTGCTACGAATCCAGCTGGCACTTAGAAGTTAGCTCCCTGAACAAATCGGTTTGCTACTACTTACTGGTTTTCTCTGGAGCCATTTCTTTCAGCATCTCTTTCACCAACAATACTTTGTTAAACCAGGAAACAGCATGTGCAGAGAAGGTTCTTCCCCAGCAGCTTCTTCAGTGGAGGCTGCTGTGAAGTAAACCTCCATGTCCTCATCATCAGCTGAACAGTCCTTCACGATGGGGCAGGAGACTCCCTGACCGCATCAGGTGCCTTGCAAGGAGAATCTGGTTGCTGATGGTGGAGGAAAGGGGGTTGCACATGATTCCCTTCTAAGTCACGTTGCAGAGGAGATCAAGAGTAGATTACATTGGGATGATTCCTTCTGATGTGACATATCTAATGAAAACTGGGGGTTGGCACAAGGGCTCGCATGTTCCTATGGCTTTCCCTTCAAAAAATCCATTGTAACACAGAATGAAGAAACATCATCCTTTCTTAAAAAGAAAACTGAACTGTTTTCTAAAAATGATACCCACATTTCTAAGTCACAACAGCACATTACAAAAAGCAACCAACAAAAGTAGCCCTTAAAGTGGACACACATGGTACACACAGACACATGGGACTATTGGCCCTCTACCCCTCCATATCAATAAACCATTCTTGTTCCCATCTGTGTGAAAACTGGCATTGTGAGATACCACTTCAGAAAACAAACAACAACAAAAGCAATTATCTGCCACATGGTTGCAACATCCAATCTGAACAGAAGCTTCTTGTGTATCAGAGGAAAATGTTTCTAAGTGCATCTAAATCACCTTGCCTTGCCAGCCTGTAAAATTCAAATGCTTGCTTTTGTAAGCCTGAAAGCTCCATCATAGGGAAAATAATTTATTCCTGACTACATGTAGCTACCTAGGATTCTCTCTATTAAAGCAGAAGAAAAAAACTTTTTATTCTGGAATTCGGAAATAACTTGCTTTTCAAAAGCAAGATACAAACCAGGAAGAAGCATTTTTTATGTGGTTGAAATACAAAATTTCTCCAGTTAGGCCAATACTATTGAAATGAAACTAGAATTATCTTTCTAGAAGCATCTTTCCTTGCTGCATGGAAACTGATACATTAAGAAAACTGTGTCCAGCAGGTGTAGGAAGGTTTTCCTCTGTTCTGCCGTGGTGAGACCACACCAGGAATATTATGTCCAGTTTGGGACTCTCCAATTTAAGAGAGACAGGGACCTACTGGAGAGAGTCCAATGGAAGATATGAGGATGATTGACTCAAGCATATCCCCCATGAAGAAAGACAGGAAACTGGGGCTTTTTAGTCTTGAAAAGACTGAGAAGGGACCTTATTAATGTCTGTATGTATTTGAGGAGTAGGTGTCAAATGGAAGGAACCAATCTCTTTTCTGTAGTGTCCAGAAACAGGACAAGGAACAATGAAGATAAACTGGATCATAGAAGGTTCTACCTTAACATGAGGAAGAACTTCTATCCTGTGAGGGTGACAGAGCCTGGAACAGGCTTCCCAGAGAGATTGTGGAGTCTCCTTCTCTAGAGACCTTCGAAACCCATCTGGATCTGTTCCTGTGTGGCCTGCCCTGGGTGATTCTACCAGGGATGTTGGACTCAATTGTCTCTAGAGGTCCCTTCAAACCTCTACCATTCTACGATTCTAACAACTGTGTGAAAGACTGATGAAGAGATGACTGTTGAAGAGCTGCACGAGGTTTCAATATATAGAATAATAAACAAAATTACTTGTGAGGGACTTCAGATGAATGTGGCACAAAGGCCTTTGCAGGCAGCAATTAACACCAAAATCACTGTGGTTTGATCTGAAGAAAACTCATTCAAAACCTGGAAATTAAAATAATCTTAACCTGTGTTCAGATGAACACTGCACTCAAGAACACAGAGCAAGATTATTCACTACAGAAGACCAAGAATGTCTAACTATCCTTGCTCCTTTAGAGACATTTTCTTGCATGATTTTAAACAGTCTCTATACCAGCTGGTCACAGAAAGGCTTCCTATCAACAGCAGTTAAAGTGGCACATACAGAAATAGTTAAACCAAAGCCCAGTGTAAGCAGTGCAGTAAGTGATGGAAGAGAAGAAACTTCTAGGAAAAAAAAATTTGCTTGCAATGAGATGGACAGTCAAATGCTCACCAGGAGATTTTTGGTCCTTGTTGGGAGTATCTATAAACATAGGAGAGATGGTTGTTAGCTCTGGTATGTTCATGAACATTATTTTTTTTGCTAAAATACCCCAGACCCTTACATCTTTTTCACTGTTCATTCCACAGATACATCTACTGCATTGCTTTTAAGACAAGAATGAGACACAAAGTAATGACCACATGCACATTTTCTGCAGTCACCTACCCAACAGATGTCCAAATGTCCCTTTCCAAACATCTTGGAAGAACCTCAGCCCACCCTGCCAAGATGCTAGGTAAGGCGAAATTCAAGTTTTCCTACTTTGAACATAAGGAAAAGTAGGTCTTTGTGTCAAAAACATGTGTAATTCTATTAGGTTAACTGTCTAAAAAAAGCTGTTATTTATTTTCTCCATGTTAATGGCAAAGCACAGAACTGCTGCATGGTACTTTAAGATGCTCTTCCCTTGTTTTGATAGATGTAAAATATTTTTAAGCACAGAAAACAACTGGGTGGTCTCCAGAGAAAGAAGCTGTGATGGCCAAGCAGCCATAGCTTATTTACTGTGTTAATGATGACCAACAACACAGAACTCCACACAAAAAAAACTGAAGAAATGTGATACTACAGTCCCATGACACAAGGTTCAGTTCATCACTAAGGTGAACACTGCAGACATTAATTTATTGCTTAGGCATTTCAAGAACTTGTTGGAGGTCCCAGTGATGGCAGCGAGTTGGTATTGTCATTCTGAAGCCCGGAGAAGTAATTGGCAGAAACCACACATTCCAGCGTGGTGGCAAGTTAAGAAAAAGTTGTAGGCAGTTCAGAAATGTATTTTACTGTTCCTTAACTGAACCCTGATAGATACACACAGTTTCCAGGAGAGAAGTCAGCTGAAATATGGATTGTAAGAAAAGAGGTGTAGATGTAGTTCTGATGGACATGGTTTACTGGTGGATTTGACAGTGCTGCGTTAAAGGTTGTATTCAATGATCCTAAGGGTCTCTTCCAATCAAAATAATTCTATGATTGTATGAAAAGTACTGGTAGTTCTCTTAGGCTGTAGAACAGGAGAGGTTCCAGTTCTACAAAGGCAAAATCCACTGCTTCCTGGTCTATACAGAGTGCAGAAGATTGCATCTATCCTTCAGGAGGCCTTGCAAAATGATCACACCAGCTCCATCACTGACTGCTGTAAAGATGAAAAAATTATAATCTGTTCAGGATTTCTCAGAAAGGCCCTGAAATGCTGTAAAAATAGAGACTAGACCCTATCAATCCCCTCAAGAACCCAAATGAATCTCAAATTATTAAGCATCAAAGGTAGGAGATCTCTTCGCAGACAGAACAGACAAACCCCAAACATCAGAGTCACACTGATTTGCTAAGTGGAAATGAACACTTTATGTGCAGTGGTGGCCACTACAGGGTACCAGCCGGTATCCGTGAATGTGTCTGCATAGGGTCTGGTGTGACCAGATAAATATGCCAGATAAAATGGGAAAGTGCTTTTACTGAAATCTACTTACCCCAGCATAGGGATAAGTAGGGGTCGGAGGAAACCTCTGGACATCATCTTGTCCAAGTCCCTTTCCTGCAGGCACTAATCGGGGTACCCTGGCAAACATCAGAGAATGACAAGACAAATCCCAGCTCCACAATAAACCCCTAACATCATAAGCAATGAATCATGGGCCAGAAAAAATGAAACAAAAAACAGGCAGCTTTCCAACAGAATGCCTCTTGGTGAAGCAATGACAAAGCTCTTCATGTGAGGTTGTAGCACATCAGCACATGGAAGAAAAAAGGTTATCAAGAGTAGCCAGCATAGATTTCCCAAAGGGAAGACATGTCTGACGAATATGATAGCCTTCTCTGATGGTGTGACTGAATAGGTAGATGCAGGTAGAGCTGTGGGTGTTGTCTACTTGACTTCAGCAGGGCTTTTGTCAATGTCTCCCATAGCACCCCCATGGAGAAGCTCAGAAAGTATGTGTTAGAAGAGTAGATGGTGAGATGGGTTGACAATTGGCTGAACAATAGGGCTCAGAGAGTGGTGATCAGTGGCAAGAAGTCCAGTTGGCAACTAGTAATGCTTTCGAGGTGTCAGCTCTGGGTCCAGTCTTACTCAACACCTTCATCAATGACCTGGGTGAAGGCATGCAGTCTACACTCGGTGTATTTGCTGGTGATAGGAAACTGGGAGAAGTGGCTGATACACCAGAAGGTTGTGCTGCCATCTAGTGAGATCTGGAGAGCTGGGCAAAGGGGAATGCAATGAAGTTTAACAAGGGCATGTGTAGAGTCCTTCATCTGGGGAGGAATAACAACAGGCACCACAGTACAGGTTGGGGTAGACCTTCTGGAAAGCAACCCCATGGAGAGGCACCTTGGTGTCCTGATGGACAAAAAGTTATCCACAGGACAGCATTTGGCCCTTGGAGTTAAGGAAGTCCAATGGCCTCCTGGGATACAAAAAGAAGAGTTTGATCAGCATGTAAGGGAGGTTTTCCTCCCATTCTACTCTGCACTACTGAGACCACGTTTGGAGTATTGTGTTCAGCTCTGGTCTCCCCAGGTCAAGAGGGACAGGGAAACACTGTCTCCTAGAGAGGCTATAAAGATTGTGAAGGCACTGGAACATCTCTCTGACGAGGAAAGGATGAGAGCCCTGGTAACTGTTTAGCCTGGAGGAGAGCACCCTGAGAGGGGATCTTATTAATGTTTCCAAGTGTCTGCAGGGTGTGTGTCAAGAAGAAGGGGCCAGTCTCTTTTCAGTGTTGGGATAGGACAAGAGGCAATGATAGCAGGTGAAACACAGGAAGTCCTACCTCAACATGAGGATAAACTTCTTCACTGTGAAGTGTTACAGAGACTGTAACAGGCTGCCCAGAAAGGTTGTGGAGTCTCCTTCTCTGGAGATTTTCCAAACCCACCTGGATCTGTTCCTGTGTGGCCTGCTCTGGAAGACCTGCTCTGACAGAGGGGTTGGACTCAATTTCTAGAGGTCCTTTCCAACCCCTACCATTCTATGATTCTGTGAATTCTTCTCATAAAAACACAGTCTAGTACCAACAGATCAGTTCTGCTAAGGTAGGTTCAAACTAGTGACAAGACCCCCACAAGGCACCCTGACCACTCAGCTCAGGAGAAACAGTATCAGCACGGGTATCAGATCAGCACATCCTTCCTTTCATTGTCTGTTTTTCACACCACCTACACTTTCCCCATCTTTGTGGAAAAGTTATGAGTTTATTCATCCTCTCTTGAGGGGCATATGAACATTATAAGGCTCTACCTTCCAGCTGCACTAGTGTAGTCCCTGCCCAGCCACTGGTTGGCACCAGGGGAGCAGGAGAAAAGGACTCAGGTGTAAGTGAAATTACAGATACCTCTTCCCTGCACCACAAACACCTGCCATGAATACAATCAGAGTGTTGAACAGTAGCCACTCCTGATGACTGTAATCCCAGGCCTGAGTTGCAGGCAGAGAAACCAGTGTCCCACCAAAGGCACACTGATATCCCATCAGATAGAGAGGAAATTTACATCTGGTGTTCCTGCTCACTCTTTTCTCAGAAAATGCCACCATGTGAGATTTAATGCCAATTCCACAAGTTAAAATCACAGGATCACCAAATCATTTAAGTTGGAAGAGACCTTCAAGATCCTGAAGTCCAGCTATTATCCCAGCACTGCCAGGGCACCACTAATCCACGTCCCCTGGCATCACATCTCCATAGGGGGCTTGGAAACACTTCCAGGGATCACAGGGACTCCACCACTGCCCTGGGCAGCCCGGGACAGCCCTGAAGGGCAATAAATTGTTCTTAATATCCAATTAAAAAAACAAAACAAAACAAAACATGAAAAAAAAACCATAAGGGAATCAACTGACTGTTAGCTACCAATTTTTAAGGACAAGTGAGGTCAGGGGCAGTTCTTTGGCTCAATCTGCACCTGGAGAAGAAACTGTCTTAGTCAGGGAATTACTCCTTCTCATAAAGCACCAGAGTTGAATATGGTAGGTCCAGGTCTGCCTTATTCATCAGTGCTGACCAGGAAGTTCTTCAATCAAGTGGACTAGCACATGTCCAAAGACAATGCACTAAACTGATCATCTCCCACATATAGACAGAACTCATGGATATTCCTAGATAATCAGAGCTCCCTCAAATGTAAGAGGGGTCCCAGGGGAGATTTTTTCTTTGCAGCACTGCTGACATTCTTCATTCTCCCCAGCTACAGGCACACCTCATTGTGTAACTCAGCTTCTCCATCTGAGTTAACCCCTGCACAAAGAGTTGGTAAATTAAATGGGAATTACTCTGAAACTCCAGGCAACTGGGTAAAATCTACTCAAATTTTATTGCAGCATCCTTCTCCTTAATCTCATTCCCCAGCACTGTCCCCTTCATCCACTTTTATTTTAGAGGGAAAGTGAGTGGGAAAAAAAGAAATATATAAGGAAAACCTAGAGTCAGAATGGAGAATGGTCCACTGCAAGTTCTGGAGGTAAGATTAGAAAGGAAAATAATCTATTACAAAATTAAAAATAATTAATAACTTCACTAAGTGCTAAATAACTAATAGCATGCTTTCCAGATCAAATTTAATCAGCAGGTTATTAATCTTGTGAAAAATAAAATAAGTTACCAACAGGCTATCTCATCACACAGGAATAACACCTTCCTCTCCACTCCTTAAGAAGAGAGCATGTCCAAGATACCAAGATATACATAAACTCTGAAAACTTCAAAGCACGCATATATATATCACTATATGAATTGCATTTATAATGCACTCTTGTGTGCTGCAACCTAAACCTTTCCCTTCCAAGTTCCTGTCTTTTTCTGTAATGAAATCCATTATTTTCAAAGGTATAGGACATATTTTGTATGACTATATAAACAACTGCTTCCTGCAAGCACCAGGGTGTACATTTACCTGCACTGTCAAAAACACCACAAATAAGATCTTTTTCAAAAAATGAAAAAAAAAATCTGCTTCTTTAAGCATAAAATGAAATAAATAAAATAAAATAATCATGAAACAAATTGGATCTGACTTTCATCCTTGCAGGATTATTTAGCTCCCAGGACACGCAAAAAGAATGAGCAGTTCCGTGCCATTTTGTTTTTAAGAGGATTACTGGAAGTTACATGGGCTCTCTGAGCACATTTGTGCAAGTACACAAACATTCAGGAACATGTGATGCACACAAATGGGGAAATACAAGCAGCCTGTTACGAGATGAAAATGCACTGAAAATACAAGTTTCACTTACTTTGTTAAGAGTAAACCTGAAATTGTGAAGCATTAAAATCACATCTGCATTTCCTTTTTCTGCTGGTTTTGTGTTTGGGTTTTTTTGTTGTTTGTTTGTTTGCTTTTGTTTTTTCAAACACCAAAGTCTCTGGTGGGTGCAGCACTACCCTAATTTCTGACAGCTAATACTCCTTTCATTTCTGCGGAAACTTGCAGCACCAGGCACAAAAATCCTCTGCACGGCTTGAAGAGTGCAGAATTACACCAAAAGTTATGTCAGACATGGCACATGAGGAGGGATAACTCAAATGGGAGCCAGACACGTGTCACATCCATTTCAAAGATGATCTGTAAGCAATTAGCTGTCTCAATTTCAAAACGAGATGAATACCCAAAACCAAGGTGCATGCCACATGCACCATTCACTCAGGAAACAAAAAAACACCCTCAGGTGGCGTAGCTGAAAATACACTGTCCACATTTTCACAACAGAAAAACATACTGAAATATTCCTAACTTCATTTTCCCTATCATTTATCCATAATCATAATCAATTATAAATACACTCACACTTTGCATAACTGAGGTTATTCAGTAGCTTCATATTTAAATTCTATAACAAAGCTGCATTTGAGATTTCGGGAAGTATAATTGCCAAAACATGGGATTTGTATTATCCTGAATTGATTTTAAAGCAACCAGCACAACATTTTAGCTACCAGGGCATGAACTGCCTGGATATTTATATACGTGCCATTGTCATTAAGGAATGAGGGCCATAAAACCCATAAAAGTCCATGACCTCCTCAGCAGAAGACAGGTACCCAAGAGTTCAGCAGAGTAGAGGTGCCCGAATTTAACAGGAAGAATGACAAGTCTTCTAATAACCAGACCCATAAGTAGTTAAATAAACAAATTCCTCTGTTAACAAGGAGAATTCAGCAGAAAAATTACAGTGGCAAGATTTGAGAAAGCCTCCTGCACTCCACGCACTTGCAGACATCGGTCTACCTGTGGTTAAGCGATGCTTCTCTATGCCTGATTTTGTACACTCCACACTGAAGGGTTTTCCTTGTTCCATACTGTCCACTTAGGGCATGTGGTTTCCATCAAAAGCAAACATTTAATCACAGAGTTTTAAATTACCTACATTATAAAGCAGAACGTACATAATACTACATTAGAGCATGATACACCTATTAAAAACTTCAATACCTACCTGACCAGGTCCAAACCAAGACATTCCTCCTTCAGCTTTCACCCACCTAAAGCAGTATTACAGGAGTGAGGGAGATAAACATCTTTCACTTCACAAAGACACCTGAAAATCTGAATTAGCCTTTCATGCGGAGAACTGCTCGGCAACACTGCTCACCTCCAGCTGGTAGCAACACCTCATTTGCCTACTGCTCTGAACTGCAGCTACTCAGAATTAAGTAAGTTGTCTCGATATATGAAAACCTTTCAACACACATTCAAAGGAAATGAGTCAACTATCTGCACATCTTTATCACCGAAAGCTGCTTTCTCTCCTCTCCTTCTCTGCAGATAATGGTGTCAACTGAAGGGTTCTCTGGTTTATTTATTAAATACTTGCGTGAAACTCATTCTGAAGCTCAACTGGTGAGCATTAAATTACAGACCATCCCAACACTGAATTGTTTTCAAATAATACCTTGAGTGGAGAAATAATAAACGTAAATGTTTGTTTTAATAAATGCATATGCAAGTAGTTAGTGAAAATAAAAGAGAGTGCATATTTTCTATTCTTGAATATAGATTATGAAGATATTTTTAGATTTAAAGCCATTATCAGATACTACCTCATAAAATTTCAGGAAAAAATTCCTTCTTGGCCATTAAAGAAATACCAGAAACTGAACAGGCAGGAGTTGAGATAAGAAGGAAGCTATAAAGATGTAGATTTTACACAGCTGAATTTCAATAGGCATGCAGTTATAACTGATTACATGTTCCACAGGTGGATGCATGTTGCTGACTGTCTGGCATTACATATAGTCTATCCAGCCTTACACCTTGTGAATGACAATTCGCTTCTTTCATCTCTACCCTCTGAACACACAGCAGCAGGCTGTGCTGCCATCCAGAGAGACCTGGACAGACTGGAGAGCTGGGCAGGGAGAAATTGAATGCA
>JANHGL010094490.1:0-14737 GCA_024611195.1 Ceyx melanurus | reverse complement strand
CTCTCCCTATCTTCCAGTTCAGGGGATTGAATACCATGAGGATAACCAGACTGACTATTAAAGACTGAGGCAAAGAAAGCATTAAGTACCTCAGCCTTTTCCTCATCCTTGATAATAATGTTCCCCCTTGCATCCACTAAAGAATGGAGATTCTCCCTGGTTCTTTTTTTGTTTTTATATATTTGTAAAGCCTCTTTTTTATTGTCTCTTGAAAATAAAAAGACCTCTTGTGGGAAGAGCAGGGGTTTTTGTTGTTGTTTTTTGGGTTGTTTTTGTTTTTGTTTTGTTTTTTGTTTTTTGTTTGTTTTTGTTTGTTTTTACAGTGAAGTTTTAACGTGCCTAATATCACAGAATCACAGAATGGTGGAGGGGGATCTCTGAACATCATCTCATCCAACTTCCTGTTAAGAGTCACCCAGAGCAGCCTGAGCAGCATTACATCCAGGTGGGTATGGAATCTCTCCAGAAATCTCTACTACCTGTCTGGGCAGCCTGGGACAGGCTCTGACACCCGCAGCCAAAGAACAACAACTGCTCAGGTGGAATCTCCTGAGTTCCAGTTTGGGCAAATTGCCTCTTGTCCTATCACTGAGCACCACTGAAAAGAGTCTGGCCTCATTCTATTGATCCCCACCATTTAGATATTGATGAACATTGAAAGGATCCCCTCTCAGTCTTTTCTAGGCTAAACAGCCCCAGGGCTCTCAGCCTTCCCTGGCTACAGAGATGCTTCAGGCTCCTCAGCATCTTAAGAGCCTCTACTGGAATCTCTCCAGTAGTTCCCAGTCTCTTGAACCAGAACTGGACATAGTTCAGAATTGGCAACAATAGGACAGAGTAGAAGGGAAGAAGAACCTTCCTTGATATGCCGCCCACACTCTTCTGAATGCCCCCCAGAAGACCATTTGGCTACTGGCTCTTGTTTTAACTTTTTGTCCACAGGGACTCCAAGGTCCTTCTCTGCAGATCTGCTTTTAAACATATCAAACCCTTCACCTGTAATGATGCAGGAAATTCCTTCCCCTGTGCAGGACTCCACACTTACCCATGTTGAACTTAATCAGGTTCCCCTCTAGACTGTCCAGATCTTGCTGAAAGGCAGCGCAGCCTTCTGGTGTGTCTGCCACTCTTCCCACCTTTGCATCATCAGCAAACTGATGATCCATCCCTTCATTCAGGTCACTGATGAGTATGTTGAACAAGATTGGACCTAGTACTGACCCCTGGAAAAGTCCTGTCTGAAGGTCTCAAATGGGACTCTGTGCCAATGATCACAACCCTGTGAGCATTTTGTTCAGTCAGTTCTCAATCCACCTCACTGCCCACTCATCTAACACACGTTTCCTAATCTTACCTATGAGGATTATTATGCAAGACAGTTTAAAAAGTCTTGTGGAAGTCAAGGTGGACAACATCCACTGCTCTCCCCTCACCTAACCAACTAGTCACACCATCACAGAAGGCTATCAGACTGGTGAAGCATGATTTCTCCTTGGTGAATCCATGCTGACTTCTTTTGATAACCTTTTCCATCACATACTTAGAGATGACATCCAGAAAGAGCTGTTCCATCTCCATTCTATGGATGGAGGGAAGGCTGACTGGCATATAATTTCCTGGGTTGTCTTTCTTGCCCTTTTTGAAGACCAGAGTGACAGTGGTGCTTCTGGTGCTCTGACACACCTCTCCTGTTCACGACATTTCAAAGTGATGGAGATTGTCTTATCAATAACATAAGCCAGCTCCTTCAGCACTCATCTTTTCAAGAGCTTTTTAAAGCTCCCCAGATGTAAGTACTTTACGACACACAAAACACAGAGGTCATCTGAAGAGCAAGAGTCACAACTTTCAATTAGAAATATATGGAAAATCACTGTGTAAGCTGGTTATTCATTTCAGTGGAACTACGCTGCTATGCTAGCGGAGTCCTTTACCAATTGTGGAATAGTGACTGGAGGTGAGTTAGAAATTAATACCATAGTAAAGGTACAGCATTGTTTGCACATAAAATAAAGGTATAACACTGAAGAAGCTCCCAGAGTGGAGTGCAAATGGTATACAAGGAATCCATTCCACAGTGGTTCTCCAGACAACACTGCTTGTAAACAGCACAAGAGGGTGAAGTGAAGGCTCCACAGCCAAGCTCTGTGAATCATGCCAGAGATGGGAACTAAACGTACCACAGGACTGATAAGCTACCTGCTGCCACCCTGGGCCATCAGTCTGTCATTTCCTGACAAAGTGCTAGCCTTTTGCCCTGGGCAGCCTGGGCCAGGCCTTTTACAACCTTGAGGGGAAGAAATTGTTCCTCATATCCAACCTAAACCTCCCCTGCCACAATCTGAAATTTCTTAACATTGATTTTACTCTGGTTACAAGATTAATACATTTTAACATCTCCAGTTTCCTAGACTCCAAAATATATGCCATTTGTTCCACTGAAGCGTTTACCACATCTGGTTGTATACAAGGAATCTGTGGTGCTATCACAGGCTGACAGAGGCTCGGTCGTGCAATTAACACACAAAGCATCTGT
Organism: Ceyx melanurus; assembly: GCA_024611195.1. NCBI lineage: Eukaryota > Metazoa > Chordata > Aves > Coraciiformes > Alcedinidae > Ceyx > Ceyx melanurus. Next base: position 12,201 of record JANHGL010094490.1, on the reverse strand, counting down.
TATTTAATGATAGGCTCATGACAAGTTCTTAGCAGGGTTATTCTTTAGGGTAGTCGTGGTCTAACAGCGCTGACATGCAACACAGGATGCCCGCTGCTTGCAAAAGCATTTTTCTGTATTTTTTCACATTCCTTCACCAGACCTATCACTTACACTGAAATACTGATATATTTCTAATAGAGTTCTGTGGATTAAGATATGTAAGAGGATGGCTATGCAAAGTTGATCCTCTCTCAAGTACTGCATTCATGCAGGAGATTCGGACAAATCACACGGAGATCAATATGATTGGGTGAATGCCAACTTTACTAAGACTCTTAACCAACATATATGCTTTTAACATACGTACATGCAATAATCAACAGTTTCTGATTGCTCCAGCTAAATTGCTCACTCAGAAGAGCAAAGTTCCAATTGGTTATCACATGGCAATCATGCAACGTCCTTGTAACAGTTTCGTTCTGCAGATGTTTTTGTTAACCACAGTCCCTGGTTCCTTATGTCAAGGTGACTTTGAGGCCTGATGCCCTGCTATAGTCAAGGCCCTCAAAGTCAGGGTTGCTCACATGTCCATTATGGGCCAGAAAATCCTGCACACATTCAAATCTTGGTATACTGGCAAAAGCAGCCTTGGCAGCCATAATTATCTGAGAGATCTTCAACTCTATGATCTAGCTCCAGATCTAGCTACAGATCAGAACCACCCGTCTGCTCAGGGATACGTCCAGATGTCACACTCCCCATATTATTCAAGCAGCTCAGAAGGTTAAAGACGGAGGCTCATGAAGCCACTTTGCTCTAAAACAATGGGCACAACTAAGAGACTGTTCTCTTTTTGGGTCAGAGGCTGTCTTGTATCCAGAGCTAAACACCAGGCAAAGAGCTGATGCCACTATCAGTTGTCTCCTTTGTCAGGTGTAGTCATAACATTACACAGAAAACTAGGTACTTAATGTATTTCGGTGATATTTTCTGTGGCTGAGCACAGGCATAGATCCTCTCCTGTATATGCAGAGCAGCCAGATGCAATGCCACTCTGAATTTTATTTCCATAGAAAACCTTTGCCAAAGCACATCACTGTAGCTCTGGAACAAACAGCATTGAGTTAGTATGATGATGGCAGATCAAGAGAAAGTCAGAATAAGACCTCTAATATGACTACTGTGTGTCAACTAAAGGAAGACATCCAGGTCATTTCAATCACATTCCTTTAAAAAGCCCTGCATATAAATTGATTTAAGAATTTAAGGCCATTTGAATCCAAATGCTCTATTCTTAAGTGCGCTGCATTTCAAAACTGGCCTGAACCATGCTTTGGTTTAAAACAGGAATGAGAATTGTGTGAGAAGAGATCCTGAAGCATAGAATGTCTTTACTTCACCTGTAGATAGAGATGTTCAAAGGCAACTGGGTCTTCCTGCAGGGGGTCTAATGGATTCTTTGGGACAAAGCAACCTCTGAAGAGACACCAGTAGTTGTGAGGTTCTCTTTTTTGGACCGCCTGCAATGACAAACTTCATGCCACAACTCCTGCTGTAGTCCCTCCCTTCATGAAAGCACAGTAAAAGCCTCTGACTTGTATGAATGCACAGAAATAATTTAAGCTACTGATAAATGGATAGATGTAGATGAGCCACTGTCCTTAGCAAATACAAGGAAACATTGCTAGTGTTTGTATTTTTATCTTTGATTCTTCTGGTTTTTGCTTCTTCCTATGGTAGATTAGACAGCAAAATTTCATTACATATCCATTAATCTCAGATACTTGCAGTATGATCAGGATATACGGTAACAACCAAGGAACTGCACTGAAATTCAGTCATATGATACATCAGCACAAGAAATCTGGATCATCATCACAATGTCAACAGAATGTTAAGACCCATGTGTTAGTCATTAACATATATTGTTCAGGGCAAATCCCGTATATTTTCACCAGCAGAAACAAAGCAGAAATTCTCAGGCATATGTGATCAGTGGTTGGACAGCATTAGCTACCAAACTCTCTGCATCACAATGGATCACCAGCCAACAAAGTCAAAGGAGATGTGACTCCCAAGTAGGCACATTCTCACAATGTGAGAATGTATGTGCAGAGCAACAGAATTACTAACAGAGATAATCTCATGAACTTTTGCTCATGAACAAAAGCACATGAACTTTTGTTTTTACAATTTAATCAGCATGACATCTGTCTGGTTTGACTATGACTACCCAGGCAAAGGACAGCTGCAAAGAGATAGGTACATGGCTATTTTAAGATTATCTTAGAGAGTTCTCTGTATATGGGTATATCTGACCAGTGGCACAAAGCATGCTCATCCCTGCCTGCTCTACAAAATCCAAGTAGTACCAGACCAAGTGTGCTTCTCTGTGAGCACTCTATCTGGAGTGAGCCACTTCTCAAAGCATCATTTTTCTGAGGGGTCTGGTTAGTGCTGTGGAAACACCAGGAAGAAAGAAGAGGACAGCACTTATGGAGATCGGGGTCGAGCTCCCTCCCTCTTGACACACCTGCCAAGCTGAGCTCCCTCTGCATGTTGCTGGCCACAATCGATCAATGCTGGTTGTCCCTATCATGGCTGCAAGAGCACCCATAGAGCTCTTCTTACCTGTTCGATGAGCTCCTCCTCATACAGTAGGTGGATCCTACTCTACAGTAGATTCCACATTGTACTGCTCCTCCAGAACGAGGGCAAAGTGTGCCAATGCTCTGGAGGGAGACTTTGTCCTTCAGGGTGAGAATAATGTCCTGGGAAGTGAAGGCACACAGATTTCAAATTTCAAAATTTACACACAGCTGCTGAGCACCACTAGCTCACCACATGAATGTGGAATCTTGTAGCCTACTCCTTGCAGCTGTGTGGGATGGCACAAACATAAAATTCCCTGCAGCGAAGAACATGCAACACAGAGGAAAAATTTTAGAGGTACTTCACAGGAAAACAGTCGCTATATCATGTATTGCCTTTCTATCTTCACTCACAGCAGAGCACACAAATATAGACAAACCATAGAGTCCTCAAAGTTAGAGAAATACTGCAAGAGAATTAGAAGTATAGGTGCAGGACATGGCAACTTCTCTGGGACAAGCACAAGCTTGGTGGTTAGAGAACCCAGCTTGGAGGTCTGAGAAATAGAAAAATAAACCTGCCAGGCAGTTGTCAGAACAGTGGTTAGAGCCACCAGTGATCACTGGTGCTAAGAAGATAGTGTGGAAGGGAGTCAAAAGAACTACAGGTGAAGCACAGACAAAGGGAGGACAACACATTTCCATGAATCAGGAGGACAAGATAAAGAAACTTCTTCTTGCCATGGTAACAGTTCAGTAAAACGCAAACTTCAAAGTGCAATAGGCATCAGATCCATTTCCTAGAGTTGCATGTCCTGGGCTGCTTCATGTGAAAGTTTTGGCCTTACAGTTTTTAGTTTCATGTTGAGGACCTTTCTGTTACCCCTGAACCAAATGTTTTCTGATAACCATTGTCACTTTCTAGAATTCTACAGCAGTTTTTGAAGAAACTGCAAAGAACTGGTGAAAAAACATTTATTCCCACCAATAAAGAAGACCTTGTGAACATAACTGGAAAAATGTCACCAGGTCTGAATAAAATTTGTGTTTTGGTTGTACAGAGATGGATGAGAAGGAAAGTATTCTATCACTTGCTGTCTTCTGCTTTCTCCTTTCTTTTCTGTCTTTATTTTTCTCCCTGTCTTACCTGCTTTAGAGCCTCTGTTACACTACTTTAATAAAACTTTGTTATGCATGTGACATCTGACTTCGTTTGCATCTTAATTTCACCATTTGGGGATCTCCTTTAAACCTTTCATAGAAATTGCCACATATCCAAATATCAGATTGTGACATCATGTCCCTGTACTCAGAGAACCATAGAATTCTTTAGGTTGGAAAAGACCTTTAAGATCATTAAATCAAACCATTAACCCTGCTTTACCAAGTCCACCACTAAGCTATATCCCCAAGCAGCACATCCATACAGGTTTAAACAAATCCAGGGGTGGTGACTCAACCACCTCCTTATGCAGCATGTTCCAATGCCTGACAGCCCTTTCAGTAAAAAAAAAAAATTCCCAACGTCCAGTTTAAACTTCTCCTAGTGCAGCTTAAGTACACTTCCATTTGTGAGAAGAGGCCAGTGCCTATCTCTTTACAACGTCCTTCCTCAGGCAGTGAGGCCTCACCTTGAGTACTATGTTCTGTTCTGGGCCCCTGACCACAAGAAACACATTGAGGTGCTGGAGCAAGCCCAGAGAAGGGCAACCAAGTTGATGAAGGGCCTGCAGAACAAGTCCTTTGAGGAGGAAATTGGAATTGTTGACTTTGGAAGAGGGTGAGGGAAGGAGACTTTATCACTCGCTACAACTACCTGAAAGGAGATTGTAGTGAGGTGTTTGCAATCTCTTCTCTCAAATAAATAACAATAGAATTAGAGAAAATAGCCTGAAGTTGTACAAGGGGAGGTTTAGGCTGGATATAAGGAAGATTTTCTTTACTGAAAGAGTAATCAGGCACTGGAAAGGGCTGCCCAAGATGGTGGAGGAGTCACCGTCACTGGTAGTATTAAAAAAAATGTGTAGATGAGGCACTTCAAGACATGCTTTAGTGGGATGGTGAGGTTTTGTGATTTTGGGAGGTTTTGTGTGTTTTGTTTGCTTGTTTTAGGTTTTTTTGTTTTTGTTGGTTTGACACAGTGATCTTAAGACATCTCTTCCAATCATGACAATTCTGTGATACTGTGATTTTGTGAGAATTATGCTGGAATTATATTGTGGAAATAACTAGGTTTACTTTTGGCAAACAGAAAACATTATACAAGACTTGACTGAGTACAGATTGAAAGATAAATCTTTTTTCTCAAGCCTCTACAGATAAGCATAAACATTTGGATCATGTCAGTTTAAGCAAAAGATCTCTCAAAAACATTGAAAACACCTACTTATGAAGCATGTTATCCATTTGAGAGATTCTGTCAGGATGCTGGTGAAGATTGCACTGAATTCCAGTACAGAAAAAAATTGTTCCAGGTCAGAGGTGAGCAACTAAAGTCAAACATGAGCTAATCCATCTTTTAGAAATTAATTTATTAAAGGTGGGCAAGATCACAGGAAGTAGGGGAAACCACTACAGTTTTGTAAAGTCTGCATGGACTAGATAAAAATCTTGTATTTGAGGAAATTTTTCAATTTTATAAATAAAATCTCTTTGCTTTTCCTGTTAATATTCTTTTAGCCTGTAACTCTAAAACATCTGTCCACTGTGTATCTTTTCCACAGTAAACACACAGGACATGATTTATCCTTTAAAGAAATTGCAGCCTCTAATCACTGTGCATAGGCAAATCTTATTAACTCCAACATAAACAGTGAAAAACTCTAAAAATCAGGCTAGAAAAAACGTAAAGTTTGTAGGCTGTGTCTAAACATGGCAATTATGGAAAGTGATGAATTAATAACTCTGGAGAACTGTATCTTGTATTTTGAGGATAATTATGGTAATTTGTTCATAACACCTCTAAGCACCAGTGATCCTCACGAGGTGGCACTGTTTTTTCATCTCAAGGGGTTCATCAGTTTTTCATGTCCCCATAGAGAAACACTTTTACCAGTGCTGAGATGAGGCTGAAACACAGACACTGTAACAGCAACATTTGCACTTGCTGAGTTCACATGATCTCGAAACCTGGATGCCACAGTCCATGTCCCAATCTAGGAGTGTGCATCCCTCTCAGAAATGCACACAGTCACTGCTGTATTAAACAATCTCATCTGTATTCTGCCATGTGGTTTCCAAGGAAAGCAACATATGTGTGGACAGCTGCTGATTTGCCAGGCTCCCACCAACCTGTCCTATACCCAGCTTCAATCATACCTCACAAAGCTGTAATAGTCTATTAGTCAAGACTGCAAGTTCTGTGAAAATTATCTTCTGAGAAGAAAACAGAGGTGAACCAAAGCAATGCCTGTATAAGTACAGGAATAGCATAGACAATCCAGTATGATCAGCATCAGTCAGCAATCCTTTTTCCACTACCTGGCAACCAAGCTGCAAGTTCCACTGCATGCATCTTTGCTAATGGACTGGATTCAGATACTAGGAATAAAGACAGGCAACCAACCGTTATTACCTTCACAGTAGTGCTTGTCTCAAACTTGAAAGCATTTGTCTGTCTGTTTTCCAAGTATACCGTGAGAACGTAGGACATACAAAGAAGAGAATTCCCCTGTAGAACAAAAGTAACAGCACTAATGCTTGGATGTTTCACCTTGTCAGAGATGGTGTCAGAGACAATGTATTGCTTGTCTCAATGCTGCTGTTGAAACCAGGGAGTTTTACTAAAAGAAGAAATGAGAGAACTGTGGAAGGACAATGATGTGTTTACAGAGGTGGAGTTGAAGCTGGAAGAGAGAGGGAGTAGGGAAATCTATCCTTAGGGTGAAAGCAAAAAAGAAAATAGAAAATACACCTGACTTTAACCCCAAAATCTCTGGCTTCCAGCACTCCCAGTGAACCAGCCTTTTCTCCTAGACAACCAGTACTGGTAGAAATGCCAACCACTGAATCTGTTCTTCTCATGCTTGCTGAACCTCTCAACAAATATGCCTGGAAGACAAGAGATGCCCATGGGAAAACTTAAAGGATTCTCAGTAAATGGATTGTTCCCTCTTTTTAACCTGAGACGTTAATATGTCTCTTGTTTCACTTACAGGAGGAAACAAGCAACCCAGATTTTCCCATAGAAGAAGTGGATGCAAACTCTAATATAATTTGTTCAGGATGTGTATGTTATTTTTTTACTATATTATTTTGGGGACAAATGTGGTTGTCAGTCTGGGGACATTGTGGGATTAATGTGGGGATAAGCAGGTGTCAAGGACACTCACCTATAAGTTTGTTAAAACAATTAATACAAATAGTGTTATTTACATATGGATGTGGCTTGATGAAGCTGGACCTAGCAGAGGGTTTAAAGGGTACTGGTCAAATAGAAATTAAACTTTGGTTCTTTGATGGTTCTATGAAAAACATATTTACAATCAAACTTGTGAGTGCAAAAAAGCTGTCTAATACATCAGTCTGCTGAAAGGCGAGCAGATCTAAAACACTCGAGTAGCTGCTGTGTGTGGCCAGTAGTGATTTCAAGAAAGAAATCATAAATATAAAAAAATGATTTACTCTTCCTTTGTGTTAGTATTTTATTGCTCAAAAAAGTGTCCACATCCAACTGGTGGAAAAGGAAGCTAGTAGTGGGACCCCAACACTCAAATGAATTTGTCTTACTATGTTCTCAATGGGAAACCATACATTAATTGTGTCCCTCCTCTGCACTTGCAAAGCTGTGATTAGCTTAGCTCAGCAGAATATTGATGAAGGATGCGTAGTAAGTGCAGAGTGTCTGCTCTGGAAGCACCTTCTCAGACCTCTTAAGACTTGCCTTACTATCAGTGAGTGGCACAGATCTGAGACCTCCATGTGATTGCAAAAACAGTGCCCAGACTCAAGCTGAAACAGCTCCATGGAAGCTCTCAAACAGATACTAGTGTGAACCTCCAGCCACAAGAAAAAGCAGAGACTGCTGGCATTTATTTTCAGGTCTGTCCCTACCAGCTTTGCCCAAGGCCTCTCAGTCCTCTCTGCCTGGGACCACTTCTAGAGCACATCCTCCTCCTCCACCTTGTTTCCCACCTCATGAGATATGTGGCCTGTGTCACTCCTCCCAACTACATAAGGGTCTGGTACTGGCTTCTGTATTGTGAAGCTTGTACAGTGATCCAGCTCCTATAATGTTCAGGCAGTATCTCAGGCCAACCTGCTATTGAGACATAAGGGATGTAAACATGGCCGTTGGTAGAGCAAAGATGAGCCTTGCAGCAGATTCAGCACATCTGGCAGAAAGGATCCCAGACTCACTGTCAAACATGTCAGGAATCACATTTGCCACTCTCTGGAGGCCAGGCCAGAGAAGAAGAGTCTTGAAACGCCCGGAGGCGTCCAAAGCATTCACCACATGCCTGTCTAATGAGTTGGTGATATCTATGTCATCTCTGGCTGCACTTCTGCCCTGGTGCAGGATAAGAAGTAGGAATGCCTGCACCAGGGATGACTTGGTAAGACAATGTGTCATGAGAACTCCCTACCACCAGAGACAGGAAACAAGAGACACCCTAGAAGAGAAGAAGAAAAAGGCCTGCCGGCTGTTAAGTTCAGAGAAGCAAGATTTGGTCAGAACAGATGAACAACAGTAATTAATAAGGGACAGAAGTGGGAGATTTTGATCACAGAAAATTTTTGTGACAAAGGAGAAAAAGGAAAACTTGTCAGAATAAAAGACTTCCAACTGATTCCAGTCCGTCCCAAGCATATAGAGCTTCTTAAGTTACACAGAAAGGGACATATTTAAGAGCTGTTGGCACTTTAGGGAAGCTACAAGTGTTCTCACTGCTCATACTTCTCTGCTAAGGATGATCCATATATAACCACCTCATGAGAGCTAGAAACCCTGTGATATATTTGCAGTATTCCTCCACTGAGCTGTGGTCTTGATTCACACAAGAATAGACGAGCTCAGTGTTCTAGTTTGAAGTCAGAGCAGAGTAATATTCTCCTTTTCAGTTAAGTTCTTCTAACAAATTGCACTTTTCAAAGTTAACAGCATGTTTTCACAGAGTATCTCTGCTTCTAGAGGTGATAACACTCCATGTTTAGAGCTAGTACCAAGGATTGGTGTGCAAACCAAAGTCACTGCTACATCTTGTGCATTATGCTGGGGGTGCAGAAAGTAAAAAGCCACACCTCCAGGAAGAAACAACCAAAACAGATAATGCTAAACTGCCCAGCAATGGATTCCATACCATATAATATTAAATATAAAGCTGAGGGATCATGAACATATGAGTTTATTCACTGTGAGGTTGATGGAACACAGGAACAGGCTGCCCGGGGATGTTGTGGATGTTATCTCTCTCCGGAGATATTAAAAACCCACCTAGATGCATTCCTGTGTGATCTGGTCTAGGTGATCCTGCTCTGGTAGGGGGTTGGACTGGATGGTCTCTGGAGGTCCCTTCCAGCCCTTGACATTCTTGATCATGAGGGTCTAGCCTCTTCAGTGGCCAGTGTCCTGGCCATTCTAACCCAGCATGGCATTTCTCCCAGGAGAGACCCATTTCTTCCCAGCATGCAGGGCCCACAGCGCCCGGCTGCAGCCATAGCCCACTTAGGCAGGTGCCTAAGTCCATTCACCAGCACCTCCTTTGCCGTGTCCTTTCACAGGGTTTATTTTTAGCCTTGCCCTCTTCTCTGCAGTAAGAAACGATGATTTATGTCCGCCCTGAAAAAACAACAGCCCTCAGTTGGCAACTCAGTCACTTGCAGTCCCACAAAAGGGTCAGAGGCCCACATCACTGATAATGTTGTGATCGCAGTCCATGCTGAAGTTGCTCATACACTACCTCACACTTAAAAGTGTTGTCAAGAGCCTCTCAGCCATCAGACTTGCTATCAGCCTTATTGATCTATCTACGACGAAGCCATCCATCCAACAAGTGTCTGTAAACACCCGTAACTTCACTGCACATAACCAATTACCATGTTTGGACATCTTCCTAACTTCTGCAATGAAGCCAGGGACCTGCAGAATGTTATAGGTTAGTTCCAATAATTGACAGGAACGAGTAAGAAAAAAAGAATTTATTTGATCAAGCAAGCGATAACAAGCAAAACAGCCCTGGGCGGCCGGGGAGTCTCCGCTCCACCAATGGCTCACAGAAGTTTCTTAAGTCCCTCTTATATACCTTTTTACTTTCTTGTCAGTAGTCCCCTTGGTGGTTTTCTACACAGGTGTGAGGTGTTGATAGGGTCTTTTCTTCTTTCATGGGGACTGTTCAAGTGATGAGTCATCATTGTCAGCGTTGTCTTATCTCGACGTACATTCCATTTCTTAAGGGAAGTGTCTGTTCAAGTGATGGGCCAGCATCTTCTTATCTCAAGCTTACCTTCCATTCACATTAAGGGCGGTTCAGTGAACAAACATGACTACTAACTTATCACAATCCCCCGTTTCTTTTTACTCTTTTGTTTGGTGAAACCTGTAGTTCTATTTGGCTTAAGACCAAAGTGTCATCTAAATGGGGTTCTTGTATAGCTTTGTATTTAGCTCTAATTAACATTAAATGAGCTGGCTCTAGTCATCTTTTTACAATATCAACTACTTTGTTAAATATGCAGGGACCAAAAGTTAGAGTTAAAAGAGAATCAGAGGTCCTGCGATAGTAGGACAAGGTAGTAAGCCAAGGAGAATTTACAAACCATGATTCGTACCAGCTTTGTTGTGCCTCTTTTTCCCTTTTTCGTTTCTCGAGACCTTCTCGGAGTTTGGTCATGGTATCTCGGACAATACCTGTGTGGTCAGCATACATACAACATTCTTCTTTAAGGGCTGAGCAAAGCCCTCCTTGTTGTAGGTACGTTAAATCCAATCCCTGCCGATTTTGTAAAACTACCTCAGACAGTGACTTAAATGACTTTTCTAATGCTGTGATTGACTGCTCTATTCTGGTTAAATCTTCATCTACTGCTATTCTTAGAGAACTAAATTAGTTATTCACCAATTAAGCTATCCCAGTTCCTAAGCCTGTTCCTCCTACGATCATTAAAGTGGCAATTGTTAATGCAGTAAAAGGTTCTCTTTTCACTAGGTTGTGCTTAGTTATAGTCTTATGCTCATACATAAACTCTTTAGGATAATATAGGGTTTGGGGAATTATTCTCACTTGTATACAGTAATCACTAGAGTAATTAAATAATCTTAAGTAAATGCAAGGGGTAACTCCCAGGGTTGAGCTGGCGGTAAATGCTTGATATAAGTCACTCTGCTAATTTCTGGGATTTAACAACTGAGGTACTAGCTTGGCAAAGGTGTCTTTGGTTTGATGGTACCGTTCCGATACACCTACCCTTCCCAGTTACTTGTTTTAATGTTATCTCCCGTGTCTCTTTTTCCCATTTACACTGTGATGGGTTTGAACCATTAATTCATTTAGGTTTATCGGCTACCCCTATTGCTTCATAGAAAGGTGGTCTTGTGTCAAAGCATAGCCAATAGGGTTCTGTGAGGTTCGGGTTAGTTACATTTAGAACTTGATAGCTGACATGCATTAGCTTCCAAAGGGTGTTAGCTCCAAAATTTTCTTTAGGATCAAAGGTATCGTTACTCAAGGATTCAATAATATTTTCCTCAAAAATATTAGTCTGAGAAGTGCCTGTGGGTTCTTTTGCCAGAATGAGTTTAGGGCCTACTGATATTTACTTTGTTGCAGCTCATTTAATAATTTGGATTTGTCCTTCTGGGTGTTGTCCAGGTGCCTCATACAATACCCCCCCACATTCTCCCTATTAGCCAGCTTATGTCATCTAGATACAAAACCTTAATTATTAATCTAGTACAATAACCAGTATGACCTAGGGGTACTCCATGGTGTGTATATTGAGAGGGTCTACAATGAGATGGTCCCCAGTTTACCTGCAAATATTTATCTTTATGGGGTACATTCCATCCTGGTTTAGTAGCTGTTGTCTCGCAACCTCAATATGCATTGAACCAATAGCCCGGTGAATTAGAGTATCCTTTCCCAGGATTACAACTTGGACACCAATGAGTTCCCCATTTCCTGGCCCCACACTGATTATTCTTGCAATTGATATATGCCCCATACTGTGGATTCACTTCACAATTTGTAAAATTCAGTATAGGACTTCCTGAGGTAGTTATTCGCTGTATCAAAAGTCATCTTATCAGGCTAAATAAGTTGATGAGGCCTTCTGAAAGCAGCTGGGGGAAAATCACAGCTGGGGGATATCAAAATCACAGTCTCTGGTTGTCATGGGCGACTTTAATTCCCCTGACATTTGCTGGGAAAATTGTACCTCCAGACACAGTCAGTCCAGTTGGTACCTCCAGTGCATTGACAATAATTTCCTAATGCAGATGTTGGAGGAGCCAACAAGGAGAGGAGTGATGCTGGACCTTGTACTGCCCAAAAAAGAGGAACTGGTTGAGGATGTGAAGGTAGGAGGTACTCTTGACCTTAGTAGTATCATCTAAAAGATGGTAGAATTTAGAATTGCAGGCAGCAGACCCAGGACCACAGGCAGGATTGCTACCCTGGACTTCAGAAAGGCT
>JANHGL010094342.1:0-14746 GCA_024611195.1 Ceyx melanurus | reverse complement strand
CAGTACTCGAGGTGGGGTCTCACCAGTGCAGAGTAGAGGGGGAGGAGAACCTCCCTTGCCCTGCTGGCCACACTCCTCCTAATGCATTCCAGGCTGCCATTGGCCTCAAAGATCATCTTATTCCTGGACAGGGTCACCTCCTACTAGACCAGGTTGCTCAAGGCCCCATCCAACCTGGTTCTTAAACACAACCTGGTCTTGAACACACTGACATGATGCAAAGAGCTTTTACTTCTTTGTTTAATAAAGGTAGTTGCTATAGAGATACCTGAAACCAGTCAGTGGCTCTATCTACATCCTGTGACCTATTATTTATGATGAATAGTCCTCAAAACATCATAGGAATTGGTTACAATTTTCCTCCTCCTAAAAACTGCCCCCTTGCTCTGTGTCACTTGCTCAAATGAAAGGGGTTGGCTGCAAATTATCTAGGCAGTTGTAGGAAGTTATTTTGCCACTAGCAAGGTTGTTGCTGTGTGAAGAGAAACCATGCCTCTGAGAAAAGCTGTTTTTCTGCCTCTGCTGTGATTCTCAGGCAGCCAGGAGATCACATCACTGAGGCAACTTCTGATCTCTCATGCTCAGCTGGGCAGCACCCACCTCTGCAGTGGCACAGGGAAGGCACCCTGGTTATTTCAGAGCTGGCAGAGGGATCCAGTTTCCAGGTATGGTGCTCTCTTGGGTGTGTCATTTTAATTCTGGGTTCTCCTGCACAAATGAATCCCATCTTTAAGAACAGAGCAACCAGCACAAGTCAAAATGTGTTAATTGGTTATAGGAGAGATGTAAAAGGTGAAGAAATTAAGTAGGCAAATGTAAAGAAGAAAACATCAAACTCCAATGGCAAAGCTCCTACAAGCTGCTGTAGTTTGGGATCTATAAATACTGGCAATTAATTTTTTTATCAGTTCTGTTGAGTGCCAGTTCATATTTTGTTTGCATTATTGTTCCTCAAAAGATGTATGGAGACTTCTGCACAGACTGTGTAATATGTATTTGACAGTTTTCAGTGTTTTATAACAGAAGAAATCTATTTTAGTTTGCAAATCTACATCTTCCAGTTCTGAGGCTGTGTTCTTAGCTAGTTGTGTTTGTTGCCATCCAATGACACTGATGTTCTCCACTACTTCTATTTTCAAAATAGGCATGTGCTTTCAAAAGAAGGTATGGAGATTACTTTGAATTTATATTGACACATATACATAGGTATTCCTGTCCATTTATCATTAATTGGTGGTGGTGGAGGGGGGAATTGAGAGGGTCTTCAGTTTTATTTCATATATTCACCTGACTTCATGAAGCTGCTGTTTCTATTTATTACATAGTTAGACTGTATTTTGTTCCTATCCTGTCTCAACTTGGAATCACTGCTTTCTAAATAGCTATATTTTCTTTTACAGACTCAGAATGTTGTAATTCAAGGTCATGTACAACACAAAGCAAAAGCTTGGCAAAGGAAGGTTCATCTGCAGGGTAGGCTCAGGCATTCTCAGCTGTTCCAGGGCAGGTTAAAGGCAGCAGGTGAGGCTACTGCAGAATAATGGGAATAATTATCTCAACTGACTACCAGGTGCTTGTGTTTTCTGGTATATGCAAAGGGAGTGGGGAGGATAAAGGTGGTTTAGGAGGGAGGTGGGATATTTGGAGGTTATGCTTAGCAGAGGGAAGAAAAAGTCTCACTGTTACAGACCTCCTTTAGGAGAAAAGAGTGATGGGAGGTGTTTTTTTTTATCTTGTGGTTGTTTTCATAGCTGGTTGTAGTTAGCATGGTGGTGCCTGTGATTCAAGGGTCCTATGTAGGTAAGTGTTTTAATTTTATTTTATGGTCTGCATTTTGTTGTAGAACTTTCTCCTGTTATGTGTGTCTCTTTTAACATAAGCTTCACTCTGAGCTTTGCATCATCCTTCCATGTCTGTGAAGTTGCTGAGAATTTCCATGAATCCTACAAGTTTTCTAAGTTGTTCCAATTCAGCAACAAAATACTGATTTGGGAAACATGTATTTTCTGATTTTTGGTTTTAGTTGCCTGGCTGTTAGTTTGTAAATTATGTTCAGCACAAAAATTACCATAAATTAGAAGAAATTAAGATAACCACAGTTGGTGGGGTTGCCATTCTAGGAAAAAGAGCCCTGAATAAGTTGGCATATAAGACATTGCTTTTTCTTTATAGAGCTCAGAGATTCCTTCAGGGAAAAGCACCCTCTGAGCTGGGGGGAGTGCTATCAGATAAAAAAGGAGGGCAAGTCTCAAGTTTGTTTCTGTGGTGCTGCAGGAGCAGCTTGGAACCTGACTGCAATCTCCTCTGGTTCCTGTTGTTGGGTGCCCAGGGTAAAGCAGCAGTTGCTTACGTGGCTAAGGAATATTGAGAGAGTACTGAATGAATTCTATCTGCCTTCCTTTGCAATTCAGTGGCTGGAAATCATTGCAAGCTGCTCTCATAAGATCAGTCAGTATGAAGAGCTACCATTGGAGAACATCTGTGTTTGAATGCTCAAGCAGTGCTATCATAAAGATTGCTTAATTTTTATCATATACTCCATATATTTCTGTGTGACTAACCATAAGCAGTAAGAGTTTAGCAGCTGTTATTTATTTCTGAAAAATTAAAGAAGTGGCCTAGCTGTTGAGCTTTTCAGTGTGGGAGGTGAGAGAATGCTATAAACCAGAGGGTGGTAGGATGCTGGCATATCTGCCAGGCTAGACCAGTCAGCATGCCACTTGAATGGCTGGAAATGCTCCAGATTTAATGAGCATTTCAGCTCTTTGCTGCTCATGGGAACAGCACAGTGAATGTTGCCAGCCTGGGCTGTGGGTTGGCTGACACAGTTGTGCTCAGGATTCAGGGGGTTTTAAGCTGCCCATCCTCAAGATCCTCTCTATTCTTAACCTCCAGGCTTTGGACTTGGTGTCCTTCCTGACAGTGAAAGCATGGCAAAGACTTGGAAAATGCTTCTCATGCTTCTGGAAGTGCTAAAGAGTAGTGTTGTGGGAACAATAAAAAGCCCTCCTGTGTTTGTGTGCTGTGAATAAACATCCATCTCTGTTATATGCTATTTTCTAAATCTATATTTGGGGAAGGAAGTGGATGTATGTTCACAATGCTACCATCTCTGATTAGAAAATAAACTTGTTTTACCAAGCATGAATTCCAATACAACCAAAGGAGCCACACTGGTTGCACAACTCTCTGTCACAACACTGTTTGTGCACCAGGGTGAAGTAGGGTTGATTTAAATGTGTACAAAACAGTGTCAGAGTGATCAGATCTGCTCTAGTGCTCATTTGATGTACCTGTAGGCTCAGAGTTACCTAGTAGTGCTTGCTCTCCTCAGATGCATCTGAGGCATCAGGAAATAATTACATTATAATTACACTATGTGCATTATAATGCCACACAGGTGAAGCTATGGAGAAGAGTAGCAACTACAGCAAAATATAGAGGAAAAATGCCTATTTTTATTTTAGCTGGGGAAGGTACAGCACATAAGCCTGTGGATGTCCAGGTGTGAGACAGAGACATGTGGTTTTTTTTTGTGTATTTAAACCAAATTACTCAAAATTCCCTGTTAAAGAAGGAATGACATGTTGTGTACCCACCTAGATACCCTTTGAAGGTCCCTTCCAGCCCTAAACATTCTATATTTTGGACTTAGAGCTCTTGATTGTGAGAGACTCAGACTGAGTGCACTAAGTCTCAGTGTAACCTGGGGCAGCTGTTGTGTTGGACCACAGTGATTCTTGGGTGTTTTGGGGGGTTCAAGCCACCTTTTGTAGATAAGCAGCTCATAGGATTTGGTTTACTGATGATGGATCACACTTAGTTTAGTTTGGGAGTGGCTTTTGGGCTTGTTTAGTCCTCACAAACCTGGTCAACTTGTTTCCCCCACACAATGAAAACAAGCATTTGGCATTTTAATTCTGGCTGAAACTGTTTCAGATAAAATGAACTTTGCTCTAGTAAGTGGTGTGACTAATACATTAACAATACCTACATTTCATCTTTGCTTTCAACTCCCACTCCTAGCAGATGATAAATGAAGAAGTTAGAGATGTGAGAGGTGAAATTCTGGGCTTTGTGCTGGTAGCCTCTTGTTCTCAGTATTCCAGAGCAGATGGATTTGGTCCTGATTCATGCTCCCTTCCTTCCTCAAAGTGATGTCCTCCCTTGCAGGAGAGGAATAATGCTTCCAGAACTCCATGTTTTGTTCTCAAATATGAATCCTACAGAGTTAAACTGCTGTGCAATACTCATGTTTCTCCTCTTTGAGGCTTGCTGATCAGAAATGCTTATCAAATTGAGCTAAATTAGTATACTACAAATTTGGGATGCTCAATTTAGCATTGCTGTGAAAAATCTATTTGGGATAATAGACTTTGCCCTAGGGGATGTAGAAGAGCCACCAGAAAAAGGGGGAGAGAGGGAAGGGAAAAAAAAAGGGACTTCAGTCTTGGATTGCTAATTAAAAATCAGTAGCATTGGGAAATTTAGTGCTTCAGCCTAATTTTTGAGAAATACACTAGATCTCTAGGGAAGCCAATGTGTAGAGATGCTCCAGAAGTCTAGGGAGGTCTGAAATGATTTCTGTTCTGCCACACCACTCTTGTAGTGGTTTTAGGGCTCACTTTTCTAGCTTACCTGGGCTGAAAAATGGAGTGACTTGGAGGGAATTTCCTGCTGACACAGAGCTGCCAGTCTCCAGAGCAGCTAGAACAAGGTCTGTGGTAGCAGAGCTGGGTGAAATTTAACAGCAGAGAGCCCAAGGTTATTCCCTTAAGAACAAAGGAAACTTTTTTTTGCTCTGAGATGTGTCTGTCACCTTGCTGCACTGGGAAAAGACCCCCAGAGACTTTGGATTTCAAGTTGTTAACACACAGTAAGGTTAAAAAAAAGAGTGGAAAGAATAAGGGAAAACGTGTATAGGCAGACAAGGGATTAATTTAGATTACAAATCAGGATTCAGAGCCTAGTTGTAAGAGGAAAGGATGTACCTTGACAGGAGTGGGAGAAAAAGATTTTCACTGATTTCCAGACAGGAGCTTCCTAAATCTAAAAAGCATGTTATAATTGACAGGGAAATTGGGATTCAGGAGGCCTCCCCTAGTCTTGCTCCTCATCAGTAGGAGGTATCTTGCAGTTACATGACCTGCTTGGCTTTATCTTTAGAGGAAAAAAGAATGTAATGTTGTGAGGGAATATTTGTAAATTCTTGTGTAACTATATATATATATATCCACTTGTGTAAATGAGCTCCCTTCCATTCACCAGGGGAAAATGAAATTAGTTTTGGTATTTGTGCCAGAAAGAATATTCTGAATGGGAAAAAATATATTTAGCAACTCAACTGCTGGTAACTATAGCATGATTTTTCTGATATACTAGTGATTTTAATCTCAAATTTAAACTTTCAGCCAAGTGTCAGAAGAAAGTGTAATACTGGGGGAAGAAAAGTATGATTTTTTTTTTTTTGTGATATTGCATACATCTTGTTAGCTGCTGTTTTTCAATGAATAATATCTTGTGTGATGCAGGTTTTGGAAATCCCATTAATTTCTTATTGGAGTTGCATCCTCCCCCCTGCAGTGAATAAGAAAAAAAGAAAAAAGAAAAAGAACAATTATTATGACTCTCTATTGTTTTCTGGACTGGATCCTTGAGGTTGGATTCTGTATCTGAGATGCTGTAAACCAACTTATTGGAAATTCAGTTGCCCTTGTGAAGAGCTGTTCTGGAACAAGCTGAAGCAGAAGAGTGCTTCTGTGTGCTTGCTAATGAGCAAAAAATAGTTCAAAAGTGTAGTCATTAATTTGAGGATGATGTCAAGTGTTGGGACAACTTAAAAACATCACCCAAAAAAAGAACATGTTCTAACACTGAAACACTTAGAAGTACTGGTTTAATCAATGCAGTGTTAATTTTAGGAAGATTTTTTTTTTCAATTTAAGTCTTTTCTGAACTAATCTGACATAGATGCTCCTGCAGACTTGTGTGATATGTGATTTTTGCCCAGCTTATCTTGCATTCAGCCCAATGTGAAGCTAAACATTCTGCTGCCTGAATATTGATTTTTGTGGGAGCACTGCATGTGCTACATTTCAATTCAGATTGTGAAAACTGTTTGGATGCAAATGCCCTTAGAGGAAAAAAACCCCCTTTTTTAAAAAAATAGACTAATAACTGGTGCAGAGAGCTCTAGAATTGGAGGTAGAGTGTGTCTTTGGAGAGATCTCCAGATAAAGATGTGCTTCCACATAATTTTTGGGTACATTGTTTTAAACCAAGACTTCAATGTGTTTTGTGTAAGTTATTCTTTAGCAGGCAAGCTCTGTAATGCCTTAAATACATGAGAATATGCTTTATTCAAAGTAACATGCTTTTTTTTTTCCAAAAACAGTTTTAGGGAGTTGTGTGCTCTTGGGTGTTGTTTTATATCCAACAGATTCTTTATATTAGTTGTGGTCTTGATGGAAAAACTCCAAAGCACAGGGCAAATGAAATTCTTACCCAGATTACTCAATTCTGTTGTAAATTCTTATGAGGGAAAGGATGCTAAAATTGAAATTGTAGGGAGTTAAAGTCAGTTTCAGCAGTCATGAGGTAAGAAGAGGTTGACTAGATGTCTCTCAACTCTATTTTGAGAATGAAATTTAGGTTATAGAGGTCTCTGCTCCTCTCCCCAGTATGAATTTAATAAGGAAATGTGATTTTTGGTCTTGAGCAGAGTTACAGAGCTCACAAGTATCTGTAATCTGGGGAGGACATCAATGGGGTCCTCAATATCATGTTTGCTTTCTATAAAGGCTACTCTCCTGCCTGCCTCTGCCCATAGGATGTAGCTATTCACAGTGATACCAATAACATTGTGTTATGAGCAACAGATCTTGGTGATTTTATAAAGCTGTTTTTATTGATAATGTTACTATTCAAAATCCTCACGTGGAGCCATCATTAGAGCTCATTTTAAAGCCCTCAGAGGGTTACTTAGAACTCAAACACAGAGCAAGGAATTTAATTCTTAATTATATACCGAGGCTATAAGGAATAGAATTTGCAGTCACACTGCATTTCTTGATTGTGAATCCATAATATATTATTGTTTCTTCAGAGGCTTGCAAAGATGCCATTGACGTAGGAGATAATGGTATTCATTAAATCACTGCTGCAGCACTGGGCTTTTAATTTGACAAAAAGAGTCTTCCAACTAGGTGGCTGCTTCACTGCTGCCTTGTTTTTCTTTGCCTCCTTTACTGGCCACAGTGGTGATAGTTTGATAGTGAGCTGAGTGTGTAGACAACGTTCAAACCATAATATAACACCTATTCAGTGCTGGAAGTGCTATATGAAAGTGATAAACAGCACCCCAGAATTAATCCATGCCTAAATGTAGGTTTTACCCTTGTTAATATTCAGGATTTTTTGTTGTTGTTGTCTTGGTCTGCAGGATAGATATTAAAAAGACACTTGCTAAAGTTTGCTAATATTTGTATTTATTTTCAATGTGTTATTTGATTTCTAAAACTGCTGGCTCAGTTCCCTCTATTCAGAGGTATGTAAGCCACACATTCTTTGACATTATTCTCATTTAGGTCTAGGTGAAATTTTAGCAGATATTTTCAAGGGCTCTGGAGGGATGGGGAGTACCTCAAATCTGAAGCACTAGTGTCCTTGACCTACAAACCTGATTGCTGGTTAGCAGTGATCTCCCAGAGCCCACACAACAAAATTAACCTTGGCCTTTCTTCTGGGCACCACACCAGTTAATACAGAGCACATAAGACAAACTGTGGCTGACTCAGGCACAGGTGTCATATTTTAAATTGGAATAACTGATTTCTAAGGGCTCAGAAATACTTGAATGCGTGCTTTTCTCATAATTCTCTAACCCAGAATAACTAGTTTATTTATCAAGATTTCTAAGGAGGCTGTAGGTGTACTATGTGATAAAATCTGTTTAACATGGGAAAAGTCATTCTCTGTGTGGTTTAGGGAGTTGCTTGAACAGAGATGTGCTGGAATTGAAATACTAAAGACAGGCAGCTAACCTAAACTGCTAATTATCTGGAAAACTTCAAGCTGCACATTCAACACTGTAATTACCTCAAAATTACTAGCTGAGGCTGGACAAATTGTTTTCCTTTGGCATTTTGCTTTATGCCTCTATCTTGAAAGAGAAATTAAACCTGCAAATGCTGAAGCTCCTGTCAAAACAACTGAAACAAGAAACAAGCTGCTTTTTAATTTCTATGGATTTTTTTTTCCTCAAACTTTTTCAACTTGCCTTCTATAATATAATTGAAACGTGCTATATCATTTACTCTTCATCTTGATTAAACTCCAAGTTATTGTGCAAGGAGGTGAAATCAGACAATATTGAACATAAGCAAAAAGACCAGAATCTCTAAGGTGCCAGTAAGTACAAACACCCTGGGAAGTTATTTCATCTGGAGGCTTCTACACAGGGGCATCCTGAGCTGCTCCTAAGCTCCCAGTACACACAATTAGTAGTACCCCACTTAGGGTAAACCTGTAGTAGGCTGGGTTTTTGTTTGCCAGCAAGGAACTTAGTTGTGCAGTGTCCTTTTTGGATCATGGTGCAGAGTATCATCCTTGGGTAGGTGTGAAGCTGTGCTCAGAACATGAGGATGTTTAAAATGGAGCTGTGCCCCACTTTGAAATGAACTGATAGGTGTGGAACAGCTCTCCTGTGAGACTGGGCTGCATGGCATCTAGAAGGACTACAGAGGAAAGGAACAGGGAATTCAGTCTCCTTAAGGGTGGACAACTCAAAAGTTGCTCCCCACTGGGGCAAGCCTTGCTGTAATGATCGTGTTGGATGCAGAGATCTTGAGCTCAGCTTCTGACAAACCTGTGTAGGTACAGCAACTGTAGTCTGAGCTTCCTTCAGAGCTGAAAGTCTTGTGCCTCAACATGATTGTGTGATGCGTTGGGGGGTTTTAAACCTGTAAACTTCCCACCTGCGTCCTCATCCATGTTCTCAGCGCTGTAAGAAACACTCTCACACTTAATATTTATTCTGGGACAAAAATTTGTGGAACAAAGGATTAGAGCTCTGGGTGTGGCCTAAAATGCCTGTGTGCTCACTGAATATGTGGCTCTCAGGTTTTCCTACAACTCTGGAACAGCAACAACCTGCCTCCCACCCCAGCTGGCCCAGTCTGCACCCCTTTTATTTGTGAGTTTTTTCAGCACAAACACATTCCTACCCTGCCAAAAGAGTCTGTGCCACAGTCCTCAGGATGGAGGGGGGTCAAGTTCACAAGCTACCTGTCCTCCTGTCACCACACCCAGCCAGCTGAAGCAAAATCCATCACCCTATTGAGCACAACGTTCGTTGAAGGGATGGAGATGGTGGATTTTCCCCCCTCCTGTGGAGGGGGCTGGGGGGGCAGCAGCCACTGCCTCTTTCCCCTCCTGCTCTGCCAGGCCCCCATTTTGAGTCCCCTTCACACCACAGAAGGGGATAGAGTCCCAGCAGTGCACCTCAGAGGTGTGTGAGGGAAACCATTTGGGTCAACCCTGCCTCTAGCAAAGAGAAACCCATTTGTGGGATTGTTTTTGCTCAAGGGCCTGGCTGTACAGGGTGGATAAGGCAAAAAGATGGGAAAACAAGATGTGTGCCTCAGGGAAACCTGACTGTGGCCTAAGCACACACAGAGCACTGTTATTCCGTAGCTAGACTAGTGTCTATGTATGTATAAATAGTTAGAATGCTGAAGTTTTATTTTAACCTCTGGGTAGAGCAAAAGGGGAAATGGAAAAAAAAAATATTTAGGGGTGGATAATGTCAGGGGTAGCAAGTTTTGTTGTTTTAAAACCTTTTTTTTTTTTTTTTCTTTCCCTGTCTGTGGCAAAGAGGGGGTTGGTCATGGCATCTTTTCCATGGCACTGTGAGTGTGGTTAAGAGTGGAAGGGCTGTGGGAGCAGGTTGGGATGGAGTTGGGAGTGGCCTGGATGTTCCTGGTGCAGTCCTGGGCATGTGCAGGATCTCCTGGTGTTGAGGGGGGAAGGGACTGGATGGAAGGAGGGAGGGAGGGGGTGTTTTTGGCTCTCCCAGCAGCATCCCCAGAGACATTGCACCTTGTCCCACCCCATCCTCATCTTTCTTCTCCATGTTCCTCAGAGGGAGAGGGGTGGAGCAGAGCAATCCCTACAGTGGAGGGTCTCTCCATCCATTTCTTCCCCAACAGATTCCAGGCTGGCAGGTGTTGCAGAAGGCTCTGTGCTTCAGAGGTGTGGTTTGTAGTCAGCCCCCACCCCTGGCAGCTTAGGAAGGCTTTGAGCTGAATGGGAGATTGCTTTGGCTGAAATTCAGGAAACAAACCCCATTTCTACACCGTAATGCTCAGTGACTAATGCCTCATGACACCTGGGTGGGGGGGTTTAAAGGCTTATGTTTTTATAGCAGCTTGCATAACAACCCATAGCTCACTTAGCAGGTAAGGAAAAGGGATGTAGATGCTCCCTCTGATAGATTTATGGCAATATTGCTGCTGCTTAAAACGATTCACCACAAATGATGCTCTGATGGAATGTCAGTTTTATCAGGAAATAGAACAGAAAGCCACATGATGTCTGCTGCAATATGTCTTTGTAAAAGAACATTTTATTTCAGTCATGGGACCAAGGTTTGGAGTGAAGAAATTGTTGGATTTATCTATTTATTTATTTATTTATTAGTCTTTTTAGAAGTGAGAAAAGACAAGGAGAAAAAAAATTGTCAAAAGGAGTGTGTGTATCACCTAAAGCAATTAAATGTATTAAATGTTAGCTGGACTTCTCAAGTCTTCTTTTGTTTTATTATTAACTATTATTTTCTTAGATTTCTGCACCAAAAGCAAGACTATTTTATTATTTATTTTTAACAATAATTATAATATATAATAGAAATATTCACATTTCCTGCTTTAATTGTGCAAGTTAGAGCAAGTGAGTAGTTATGACTTTGAAGCCTCAGCAGCCTGTGTTGGAGAGATCCAGCTACTGTGATTTCTGACAAGGAGGGGAGAGAATATGCAACCTAAAGCCTGGGGAGTTGGGGCATAAGAGAAAAAAAAAGAATAAAAACTGTAGTTTCTGCTTGAGTTGTACTAAAAAAGTTTGTGTTTCTATAATGTATGATTTAAATGTAGCTTGTGTCTTCAAATATAACAACTATTTGTTAGTTATTATACCACTAATGTTTTAGTGGTGTTTTCACTCCAGAATTCTGACACCTTTTCAAAATTTGCACCCTTCCAGCAGGTAGGAAGTATGTCCATGTTAGAACCAGACAGATAAACATGAAAGTCAAGCAGATATTAATTTTTCCTTTAATTTTCAAGAAAAAAAAAGTATTGATTGAACAAAATTTTTCAATATGATCCCTCTCAACAGAAATGCAAAATTTTCAAGATGACATTGAAGGCTGTGTATTCCTTCTACAAAGTGGAAGTAGTATGAAAAAAGTTTCCTAAATCAAATAAAACTTTTTCTTACAGAAAAAGAATGTGTTTTTTCAGAGAACTTGGAAAACATATGTCAGAAACAAATTAATAATTTGGTATAAGTCTGAGAGAGATCAGGAAGGATGAATGTAATTTCAAACCTGTTTAGGTGTTAGGAAAGAAAGATCCTGGATCCAAAAAAGTGATTTACTTGACCTGCCATCCTGTTCCCAGCATGTTGGGTGTTGTCAGATTGTTATTTCACCTGTTATAGACATTGATATATATGTATCTGAAAAGATATTGCAAATTAATTTTATAGGAACATTTAGAGGATATTGCTTTGATAAAAGAGCTTTTGTTATCTAAAAAAACCCTTGATTTTTTTTCCACAGATGATTTGTGAATAATGTCACTTTATATTTTATATAATGAATACATAAAAAAAGAAACCTTCAGTTTAATGGAAGTGTTTTGGTTACATATTTCAGCCTTCCAGATGTATAGCACTAATTATAATACTTTAAAGAACACTCAATTCTTAAACTTAGTACAAAAATAATTATTTAGCATTTGATAAATGTCACCCTTAGGATGTAAGCTTGAATTCCAGAAAGATTTCCAAGTTACTGAAAGGAGAAGATCTCTTTCAAAGGCAAATCATAATTTTTCTTTAATTTCTGAATAAAAGGCAACATATTAAAGGCAAAATAGCATAGAGTGCTTTGGGTTCGCCCTTTGAAGGCATCATGATGGGGGAAATAAACTTATCCTCACTAAAAGACAATGACAAAATGCTTTATAAACTATTTAATTTGTTGGATGTCAGGCTGGTGTTTGACAACACTGCAGCTGATTTTCCAGAAGAATCCTCTTTCTAGATCAACTTAACCTTTCCAAACAAGCTCTTTTGTCAAATTGATTGAGGAATCTCACACAGCACAACTCCAAATGAACTGCTCAGCTTCTCCTTTGCTTTTCTTTGCTCTTCTTCACCATTTTTCAGGTAATTCCTACCCCAGGAAAAAAAATAACAGTCATGTTCCACTCAATGGATTTTTTTCAAGCAGAGTCCATATTTTCCTTTGTTTGGAGACTAAGTTTACAGGGCCAGGACTGTCTCTTATTTTACCTGTAATGTGTTGATGTAACAGTCAAGCTTTTTATTGCCACAATAATAGGAAAACCCCTGTAGATGGTATAGAAAAATACCTTCAGGATAAACTTAATTTCAGCTGCCCAAAAATAAAAGGGCTCGTACAGTGCAGTAGTGTGGAAATAGGTTGGAACAATTTTTATGAGTAAAACCTAAATTATAAATGTCTAAATTAAAAAAAAAAGTTAAATCAGAAAAAAAAGAACTTTTAGATCCTCTGCACCCTTGTTTTACTCTGCTTGTCCTAATGCTTGCACCAAAAACCTCCCTACTGTTCCAGAGGAGGCAAAAATGTGTTTATAGATTTATAATATAGATTTATGAAGATCCTTGGTGACTAAGCAGACACTTGCTGCTTATTTCCCCCTCCTGCCCACCCTGAAATCTCCTGCTTCTGTAAAAACACATTTACACTTCACTACATGTGACTTCCTAAAGATGTTACTAAAAGGAGTAACTCCAGCAAGAAGAGGGGGAAGGCAGATGGAGTGGTGATGGTTTCTAGTGGTTCTCACCTGTGTTGTAAGAAGCAGCTAATGAGAAGCTAAACTGGTGAGACAAAATAATATAAAATAAAACTGCTGATGGATAATCTGAGAAATAAATCATGGGAAGTAGCAAAATGTGTGAAAGGGAACAGGAAAATTGTCATTTTTGACATAATAGGTATTGAAATAGCAGACCGTCAAGTTAGTCTGCTTGGGAGGTGTGTGTCACTGAATCATTTCCTAAGACAGGTGGTAAAATTAAACTGTGGTGAAATTAAAAAAGACAATATACAGAGAATGACCTTTATCAAGGATGCTTTTTTTTTCCCACCAACTCTGTACCAGCAGCAAAAAGACAACATTCTACTTGGTGATGGGTTATGTCCCATCACTAATGGACTACAGCATCAGTGGACTTCATGGTTTTTATGAACACAAATCTATTCTGCTTTGTTCAAATGTTGTTGGTTCTGGTCATGCTCTCACATGTATACATTATATATATGATGTGGTTAGCCTTGGCAGTATAAAAAGAGCCAAGAAGAAACTTCTAGATATATCAGAGTAGATTTTTTTTTAATGCATGTAAAAGGAAACTGGTATTCCAGTAGAAACCAAAATAATTGCCTCTGTATTTCACTTCTGTCATCCTTCAAAGCTGCAAAGTGGTGAGAAATTACAGCACAACCTTCCCACTAAAGCTGAATGAAAACTGAGTCTAACTGGTTTCTAAGGAGAGAGATCCACTGCAGGAACACTGCTATAAAATAAGCAGTTAGAATTACATTTATAGGTTTTATAGCCTGGACCCAAGCAACCTGAATCTTTTCAGTGTTCCATTTCTATGTTCATATTTTAACATCTCTGCTATTGATATTATTCTAATTTCAAGGGCTTTGGGGAATGCCTGCATTAGTTGGAATGCTTTCAGGAAATGGGGGTTTGCTTTTAAAGGAAAGGAATCAGATCCAGATAAAACCCAGAGAGCTGAACTTGGCAATTCCATAGTTATGAACATCAGCAGCACTTCTGAGGAGAGAGAGAGATGAGTTGGGTTTTAATTTGCTTGTAATTTGTTATGCAGGGATGTTGTCAGGATGTGCAGTGAGTATGTTTTGGTTGTGTTGTATTCATTTGTTGAAAACGGCAATATATAGAAAGCATTCAAATGTGCAAATATCATTTAGTGTTTTGGACAGAGCAAGAGCACAATGGTAATTAGTAACATTTTGTTAGAGTGGAGAAAAAGTGAAGCTGGTGCCCTTAATTGGAAGGAGCATGTAAATTTAGATATTCTGTACAGCATCTAGCACCAGCCCTGATTTGCCTTGGAGGCAAATTATTATTGCTTTTGTTGCATTATGCTACTAATGTTGTTTTTCAACAGGCTGGAGCTCGTAGCATTAAGGTGAAAACAAAGGGTCTGATTCTCAATTTTTAATGAATTATTTTAAAACTTGAGTTTTAATGGTACTCCAGCATCAAAAAGGGTGTGACAAGTGATGTCTACTGGCATAACCTCTACTTTTACCCTGTTTTTTTTGAGTGTCATTGTAGGGACAAGTGGTCATAAGTGACATAAGTGCATAGCTAAGGGTTTTTTGAAGGAAAAGAATTATCAAGCTTTGTTTGACTTAAAAAAAAAAAGTTATAAGTAT